>CATKHJ011224162.1:0-10866 GCA_949750685.1 Vernicia montana | reverse complement strand
ATTTTCCCTTCTTGCCGAACCTCATCACTCCCTTCATTGGAGAAACCTTTAAGAACACATGATCCCCTATTGCAAACTGAACATCCTTTCTTTTCAGATCAGCATAACTCTTGTGACGACTAAAAGCAGTCTTTAGCCTTTCCTGTATAACCTTCACTTTATCAGTGGCTTCCCGTACCATATCCGGACTTTCAAGATATTTATCACAGATTTCCGTCCAACAGATCGGAGATCGACATTTTCGACCATATAATGCTTCATAAGGCGCCATTCCTATAGAGGAATGATAGCTATTGTTGTATGAGAATTCAACAAGTGGCAAATGCCTATCCCAATTACCGCCGAAATCCATAACACACATTCGAAGCATATCCTCTAACGTCTGAATTGTTCTTTCAGATTATCCATCTGTTTGAGGATGAAAAGCAGTACTGAAATCAAGTTGCGTTCCCAATGATTCATGCAACTTCTGCCAAAACCTTGAAGTAAACTGAGTACCTCGATCTGAAATAATCGAAAGTGGAACCCCATGCAATCTCACAATTTCATCAATATAAATACGAGCATAATCTGCCGTAGTATACGTGGTCTTTACTTTAATAAAGTGTGCTGATTTCGTCAATCGATCCACTATGACCCAAATGGAATCATATCCCTTCATTGTTCTTGGTAAACCTACCACGAAATCCATGGTAATTCATTCCCGCTTCCATTCTGGAAATTTTATCTCCTGAAGTAATCCAAAAGGTCTTTGATGTTCAAAATTCACTTGTTGACAGGTGAGACACGAAGCAACAAAATTTGCTATGTCTTTCTTTAATCCAGGCCACCAATACAAATACTTCACATCATGGTACATTTTAGTGGCACTCGGATGTACACTGTAAGGAGTTTGATGTGCCTCCTTCAAAATTTTCTCTCTCAATCCTTCAACATTCGGCACACAAAGCCAATTGATATGTGATTGTTTGCTAAATATAGAATTAGAAGTATGGGAACTAGAATCTATCATGGTTCTATAGATAAGTTAGGAAATGATGATCTAATTGTGAGTTATTGGAATGGTTCATATAGAACCCCAGGACAAGGAACAAGAAGAACCGGGTGATCATCATTTCTGTTTGTGTTGAATAGGAGCAAAGGAGTCCTAAGGTGAATACATGATAGTCAATATGTTATGGGCGTCATTCATTGTATAACCATACTTTCATTGAAATCCATTGGACCACTTGATTGAACTTATATACCATTGATATCTATTCATAAATCCAATATATTGAAATATCTAATTGAGACCTTTGGTCTGCTATTCATCGATATAATGATAACACATTGAATCCTTTACTCACTAATAAGTACCATTGTTTATTAAATTCTTAATGCTATCAATTGTGAATTATTATATGATATCTAAAGAAGAAATCCACATCTGATGTGGGTATACATCAGTCATGTGCACATGGTAAAGAAGGCTCGACAGATAGGGATAGTGTATCCACCTTAGCTATGAGTGTACGAAGCAATAGCCAACACTCGATCTAAATGTGAATGATAACATACTGTTCTCGAATTTTTGATTTCTACTAAAATAAAATAAAGTGAATTGCATCAAATTGCCTTGACTTTGAGATAGCAGCCATTTCTAGGTTACTCCTTAAAGTTTGCCCCGACCTTTCTTCACTTATTTTGCGATAACTTTGACTACGCTTATCCAAATGACTTGATTCTTTTTTTTTACTTGAACTAGACACATAAAACTACAACATATCCAAAATTTAGCTCAAAATATATACTAAAAAATTTATAGTAAATTTTCAAATATTGTCCTGAAATTATGCAGGCTCACCCAAAACAGTCCTACAGTCTCTGCTATAAATCATAACGTATACATCCAATTGGAAAACTAATTTACCATCATTTATTTTACACATAAATAAACATTTTTCTTGTTTTACACTTTATCCAATTCAGCCTCTAAGGTCATCAAGTAAATGCATAATCTCATACTTTCTATTGAAATAGCAATATGAGTCAGTCATAATCTAAGAACAATATCTCCTCACACACCTCATATTTTGAAAAACTAATTTATATGTATTTAAATAAGACATAACTCTACAATTTTTATGTTTTGTACTTTCTTTAATTCTCCCTTTAAGTCTACGAAAACATAGGTACAAGTTTCTGACCCGATAACAGGATTACATGAATTCTAAACTTAACTCTTTCAATTTAAGTTCCTTTTATAATTCTAATCAATTATACTCACTCCTTCATTGCAACCCTTGGTCTTCATCTAGTTTAAATGCGAAAAATTCATACTCAAACTTATAGTTTAGTACTTAACATATAATACTCATCCATACTCTTTGCATATAAGGTTAATATGTAGTTGGGGTATTACAGTTAGCTAGTCCTTGTGGCTAGAGCGTTCAAATACCTCCTAGTAAGGTTCACATCACTATGCACAGAGTTTGGTGATCCCCTCACTGAAGGAAGGGAATTTCTGCTTGCAAACTTGAAATTCATTTAAAATGAATTTATAGAACATATAACATAGAATACTACATCAATTTATAAATTCCCTCACAGGGGACTACAATAGAAATAATATAAAGTATTTTTAGAACTTTTAAACATTAATAAATATATAGAAGGTTCAATAAGTTTACTAAAGAAATTCAATTGAGTATATATATATATATAACTTTACAATAATCATACGAAAATATTTTTTTATGTACTTAATATTTAAAATTTCAAATAAACATACGTACATAAAATTCGATGAACATATTGAGAAGACTTTCCAATCAAGTAAAAACATTATCAATTTTGGATATAAATATGAACTAGAATTTTTTTGGGATTTTAAGAAAACTTAAACATCACTTTGGGTTTATGGAAGTTTTCATATAAGGTGGTTTAACAATAAATGGGATTTTCGAATTCAAATACACAATAGATAAAAGAATAGTAATCACTCACCTCCATTAAGTGAATCTCCTTTTATAGGCCAATATATTGATCATCATTTCTTGATTTTCTTATGCCTTTACATACAATCTACATATTGACCATCAATCCATTTGGCTCACCAAACCCTACATATAAAATCTCAATTTAATTTATCAACTAATTATTTCAAACTCTATTGTCTATCTTATAATCTAATCTTAAAATTTATTCTAAGAACGTAACAATATTTGTCGATTAAATTCTATATAAATTATTCTTATATAATTCATAAAACTCTGCCAAAAATTTGGCAGTATTTTCCCTAAAATTGAACTAATCCACCTAAAAAATAAACAAGCGTCACACCACAATTAAACAATAAACACACAGTAGTCCAACCTGGAACTCCAATACATTAATCTCATCCTCCATTAGTCCATAATCTAACTTCGCATAACAAGATCTACATTAAAGTTCATTATTCATTTTTAATTCATATCTTAATTATTTTACCTCATATATTTATGCTTAATAATAAAAATTATTAAAGTTCTTTATAAAAATATTTCATTTTAATATTCGTTTAAAAGTAACATAAAATCCATATAGAGTAATAAACTCATAATATGTGAAGAATTTCTTTATTTATATAATTTCATATATTTCACTAATTATTTGCTTATAATATATTCATGAAAATACTTTAATTAAATTTAACAAAATAATTGAAACTTATATACATACATTTATGCATATATTAAAAGAAATGACATCAATAGTTTAAACTTCCTTGACAATTTAATTTGATTTATTATAATCATATGTACAACATATATATATTTAAGAAAACAAATAAATAACTCTTTTGGTATTTAATTGTCACAGCCCAACTTCGCAACTGTGACAGTTCTAGGGCATGAGTAGGCATAAGGCCACTGAAAACTCGTAGAACTCTCCTCATCACTCAAACAAATTACAAACAAATCCCCAAGATCAGAACTTGAGCACATATACATCCTCATAATCTTATCACATCACATACTCATTCATGCACTTACTCATAATCTCATACATCTCATATTTTCTCATAAACAATATTTATAATACAATCCATGTAATTGTCATTAAGGTCAAAAGAATAACTCTCTCTTACACACATGGAGCACTAAATATACTTCAATTACAAATATAATAAATGGAAAAATTACATTTATCAAGAAGGTTCTTTAGGGAGAAAAATGCCTGAAGAACCGAGCTAATGAACTTCTAATCTTCTGAAAAATGGAATTACTAATGAGATAAAGCAGTGAGTAAAGAATATACTAATATACTTGTAAGGCTAAGTAACTCAAGGCTAGCTCACAAGGATGGTAGGGCTCATAATTTGTCAAATGACTTACAATATAGCAAATGAGGCTCATATAACTTGTAAGAATCAATAACTCGTAATATACAAGAATAAACATGTATATAGCTCATGAAAGAAATCATAACTCATAGATAGATGGATATAGAAATCATACTCGTAATATATTAAGAAAAGAGGCACTTTATTAGCATATTTCCCTCATAATAAAGAGTAGAGGCTGGAGGGCTTACTCTCCCTCATAATAAAAGTAAAAGTATAATTAACATACTCTTCCTCGTAAATATATGAAATGGATCAGATTTCATGTCTATGATAATTTATCCTTCTTAGATAGGGGATAGGATATTATACCCTATCAATTGGATTACAATGTGTACAATGTCTGATGATTAACCCACATCAGTCGGGGATTTCTATACCATTAAAGGTTATTAACATATAGATAGAATAATTAAGGTTCTCATAAACAATTAGCTCATATGGTTCAAATGGTTCTCATACTCATAGACATATAACAATAAATGGTTCTCATAAAAGATAATAATTAGCAAATGGCTAATTAAGTACTTATAAAGTTTAATGAAACATTATGGTTCAATAAACAATTCACATACTTTTCTCATGATGGCTCATACAAGAAATTAGGCATTATGCCTTAGGAATTCAAATACAAGAATAGTGGTATATTTTCTACTCACCTTAGACCAAAAAGAATCTCTATCACTCTTAGAAACTCCTCAATCACATCAATTCCTCATGGTCCTCATGATTCCCATCAAGCCTTCTAAGGGGAACTAAACATATAAACACATATATGCAAATTAACCCATGCTCTTAAAATCACCATACACATGTTAGACTTATGATTTCTAATCCTATTCCCTCCCCAAGCATAGATTATAACAATGGAGAAGAAGAATATAAAAGAAATGCAAAACCCTAACTCACCTCTTCAAAGAAGGCTTTAAGAAATGGAAGAAAGAATGGACAATTGCAATCCTATATCCTTTAGTTGAAGCAATTTATAAAGTTTCTTAGCATTTAATGTAAGTGGGTGGATGATCTTTGGGAGAAAATGAGTTTAGAAACTCTGATGGCTCTTGAAAAATGAAGTTTAGGGCTTTAATTCCTTTTATAGAGTCGTTTCCCTAAATCTGATCCTGATGGGAATCGTGGTCGCGAAATGCCCATCGTGGTCGCGACATGAGCCTCGCGGTCACAACGTGCTACTGTTCATATGACCTTTCATCTGATATACAATTTCAGGAAGAGAGGTTCTCAATCTGAGTTGCAGTTGCTACGTTGGACACGAACTCAATATCACGGTCGCGACACCAATATTGTGGGCGCTACTCTTGCCTTGTAGCTCCACTTAACAATTTAACTTTCATCTCTTAGGAAACTCAATTCACACTCATCCATACACTTAATATACATCTGAAAATCATTCATATATTCAATGAAAAGTCCATACATGAATATTCGGGGTATTACATTCTCCCCTCCTTATAAGAAATTCATCCTCGAATTTACATACGTATAACATATACCATACTACACAGAAAATAAATGAGGGTACTTGAGTAGCATGCCTTGCTCACTCTCCCAGGTACACTCCTCAAGACCATGATTCTTCCATTTCACCTTTACCATTGCTATTTCCTTATTCCTTAACTTCCTCACTTGTTGATCGACGGTAGCAATTGGAATCTCTTCATAAGCCAAATTCTCATTAACTTCTAGAACTTATGGTTGCAACACATGTGATGGATTTGATAAATACTTCCGCAACATAGACACATGAAATGTAGGATGTACATATCCCAAACTCAATGGAAGAGCTAGTTTATAAGAGACATTGCCAACTCTTTCTAACACTTCGAAGGGTCCCATAAATCTTAGTGAAAGTTTACCTTTCTTGCCAAATCTCATCACACCTTTCATAAGAGAAACCTTAAGAAACACATGGTCTCCAATGGAAAAGTGGACATCTTTCCTTTTCGGATATGCATAACTCTTCTGCCTACTGAAGGCAGTCTTCAATCTTTCATGTATCATGGGTACCTTCTCAGAAGTTTCTTTAATCAATTTCGGTCCTTCGATGTGCTTGTCACCCACTTCCATCCAACATACTGGTGATCTACACTTCCTACCATATAATGCCTCATATGGTGCCATGCCAATGGCAGAGTGATAACTATTGTTTTATGCAAACTCTATCAAAGGCAAATACTTATCCCAACTCTCACCAAAGTCTAGCACACACATCCTGAGCATATCCTCTAGAATTTGTATGGTTCTCTCTGATTGTCCATCAGTCTGTGGATGAAAAGTTGTACTGAAGTCTAACTGAGTACCTAGTGCTTCTTGCAACTTAGGCCAAAATATAGATGTAAATTGAGTTCCTCTATCTGAAATGATAGATACTTGTACACCATGAAAGCTCACAATCTTATTCAAGTATAATTGTGCATATTGGGCTACTGTGTAAATTGTCTTAACTTCTAGGAAATGAGCTGATTTGGTCAATCTGTCAACTATTATCCATATAGAATCATAGCCTCTCAAAGTCCTTGGCAACCCTACCACAAAGTCTATCGCAATGCGCTCCCACTTCCACTCGGACAACTTGATCTCTTGTAATAGGCCGGATGGCTTTTGGTGTCAAACTTGACTTGTTGAAATGTCAAGCAAGAAGACACAAACTTAGCTACATCCTTCTTCATACCAGACCACCAATAACAATCTTTCAAATCATGATAATCTTGGTGGCGCCTGGGTGAACACTGTAACGTGCTTAATGGATCTCTTTCATGATCTTTTCTCTAAAATCATCTTCACAAATAGAATTGGTGCACCCCATGGTGAACTACTTTTCCTTATGAATTCCTTATCTAACAAGTCTTACAGCTGATTTTTCAATTCCTTCAACTCTACAGGTGCCATTCTGTAAGGAGGAATGGATATTGGCTGCGTACCAAGAAGAAGTTCGATATTAAACTCAATCTCCCTTTCAGGTGTCAAACTTGTCAACTCTTCTGGAAATACATCTGGAAACTCACTAACTATTGGCATTTGTTGTACCTCATTAGGAGTCTCCTTTGTATCAACCACATGTGTCAAATATCCCTGACACCCCTTCCTTAGAAGTCTCCTCGCCCCAATGGCCGATATGAAATTGGAAGGTACATCACTTCTTTCCTTTTGAAACATAAACTTGTGCTCGTCTCGTGGTTTGAACTCTATCTTCTTCTCCTAACAATCTATATGTGCATGGTATTTGGACAACCAATCCATACCAAGAATCACATCAAACTTTAGTACCTCCAACTCAACTAAGTCTACTGGAAGCTTCCTCTCATCTATTCCCACCATGTAAGAGTGATATACATGTTTCACTTCAATGGTTTCCCCTAATGGTGTGGACACTTCTAAGGAAATGCTTATGATTTCTCTACCCTATCCCAGTTTTTTGGCAAAGCATGGTGAAATGAATTAATGGGTAGCACCCGAATCAAATAAAACTTTGGCTTGTACATCTTGAATAGAAAGGATACCTATCACAGTAGTATTGGAAGCATGGGCCTCCTGCTGATTCAGGGCAAATACTCTAACTCTACCTCTCCCTTCTGTAGCTTGACTAGTCTGGGTACTTGGCCTTACCCTCTGCCTCTACCCCCCGAGCTCCTAATGTCTTACTTAGCCATCTGCACTGTGGGCTAAGAAATAGTAGGTGTACTCTGATGATCTCCCCACAAGGAACAACCCTTGATAAAATGCCCTGCCTGGCCACATTTATAACATGTCCCCGTTACTGTCTGGTATACCCCATCATGTCTCTGTCCACACGTAGCATAAGTAGGTTGGCTATAGCTCTGTTGCTCATGCCTAGATACAGAACTGGTGGTTAGAGCAGAAACCATTGATACCCCTCTAGATTTTCCTCTACTCTGACTACCTCCCCTGTGTCTCTGAATCATGGTAGAAGTAGTAGGCTAAATTGTCTTCACCTGGGCACTACTCACTCCACCTCTGCTCTGGTTACCAAAACCCTTAGGTTTGTTCTTGTTCCTCTGATCCCTCTCTGCTCTTGGACTCCATTTGCTTTTCCTTGTCAATCAACTTAGACAAGGAAGCAAACTTAATAACACACAAGGCATTATGTAGAGATGCAATCAAACCCCTTCTGAACCTTCTGATCTTAGCTACTTCTGTAGGCACTATCTCTTGTGCAAACTTGCTCAACCGAATGAACTCTTTGGCATAGTCAGTCACTGACATGCCTTGCTGCTTCAACCTCTCAAACTGGGCTATTATGTTTTCCCTTTCTCCTTCACCCAAGAATTCATCTATCATATCTTGCTTGAATTGTTCCCATACTGGTGGCACTTCCTTATATAATTAGTTCTCCATATGCCGTTGGAACCAATCCCAAGCGTTATCCTTCAGTAAGAGTCCCGCTAACTCAATTTCCATTGCATCAGAACATGGCAATCATCTCACCACCTTTTTTAACTGACTCAAGGAATCCATGTGGTTTTTCCCCATACTCACTATGAAATTCCAAGAGTCCCATCTTTAGGAAGTTATACATGCTCACTCCACTATCATCAATCACCCTCCTAGCTACATGTCTAGGAACAGGGGCATTCACAGGAGCTAGTGGAGGTGGCATTCTCTCTTGTACCGGTGGAGGAATTGGTGCTACATAGGCATCTTGTTGTCTAAGCCTTCTCAACTCATCTAATTCTCAGCGTAGCTCCTCATTCTCATTCCTCAAATCATAATCATCTTTTGGTGGAACATGAACTTCCTCCGCTTGAACCCGACATCTAGCCCTTATGGCTCAAGTGGTTCTTCATGAATGGAAGCAGCATCCAAAGCCACATCTGGTAACCCCACATTCTCAATGGGTACACGTCTCGGTCTACCTCTTCCCATTCCTCTTCTAGGAGGCATCTATAATATAGCAGACAAGAGAAGACATAACACATATAAGATAATGCAAATATATATATAAACGATAACTTCAATAGACATAGAGGAAATTTCCTATGCTCCATAGTATTCACATATTTTATGACTCGTATAGTCTATACTAGACTTAACCTTATGCTCTGACACCAACTTTGTCACAGCCCAACTTCGTAACTGTGATGGTCCTAAGGCATGGGTAGGCATAAGGCCACCGAAAACCCGTAGAACTCTCCTCATCACTCAAATAACTTACAAATCTCCAATATCAGAACCTGAGCACATACACATCCTCATGATCTCATCACATCACATACTCATTCATGCACTTACTCATAATCTCATACATCTTATATTTTCTCATAAACAATATTTATAATACCATCCATGTAATTGTCATTAAGGCCAAAAGAATAACTCTCTCTTACACACATGCAGCATTAAATATACTTCAATTACAAATATAATAAATGGAGAAATTATATTTATCAATATGGTTCTTTAAGGAGGAAAATGCCTGAAGAACCGAGTTGATGAACTTTTAATCTCCTAGAAAATGGAATCACTAATGAGATAAAGTAGTGAGTAAAGAATATACTACCATACTTGTGAGGCTAGGTAACTCAAGGCTAGCTCACAAGGATGGTAGGGCTCATAACTTGTCAAATGACTTACAATATAGCAAATGAGGCTCATATAACTTGTAAGAATCAACAAATCATAATATACAAGAATAAACATGTATATAGCTCATGAAAGAAATCATAACTCATAGATAGATGGATATAGAAATGATACTCGTAACATATTAGGAATAGAGGCACTTTATTAGCATATTTCGCTCATAATAAAGAGTAGAGGCCAGTGGTGTAATACCCCGAATGTTCATGTATAGACTTCTATTTGATCATATGAATGAATTATAAGTATTACTATATATGCATTGATGAATTAGATTGATTAGAGTTGAGTATTGAACTTAGAAATTGGAAGTGCATGAAATAGAAAAGCAGAGTGTAATTCGTGGGCGTAACATGTGTATCGCGACCGCTACCGTGGGCGCGACACCCACTGCGAACTCTTCTGTCTGAATTTAGCAATCTGACTTGATAAGAATCGCGATCGTAACATAGAAATAGCAACCACAATATGCCAATGAACAGTCACGTGAACAGTAGTAAATAGTGACCGCGATATACATTTTATGACCGCAATATGGGAATCGCAACAACTACTTGCATGTCGAGACCGCGACTCGTGTCGGGGTCAAAATCGGGAATCAGCCTTATAAAAGGAATTAAAAGCCTTTAAATTCATTCCACCCAATTTTTAGAGTTCCTAAACATCTTTTCTCTCAAAATTCACTAAATCTACTCATTCTAACTTCAAGGAAGATCATTTATTGCATGGTTCAGGGGATCTAAGGTTATGAATTCCATTTCCTCTCTTCATTGACCAAGCATCTAAGTTAAGGTATGTTAGGGTTTCTTCATTTCCTTCAATTTCTTTCAATAGATGAGAGTTTATAGTAAGATTGGGATGGGTAAGCATTATTAGCATTGTTA
>CATKHJ011224042.1:0-12577 GCA_949750685.1 Vernicia montana | reverse complement strand
AAAAATGTTATAGTATGCCAGGACAAAAAAAATCCATGATACATTTTTATATGTTCACCTCAATTCAATTTTGATGCTGAGTTGATAAGGCTCATGGCATTATTATCCTTGCTAATATTTCAAGCAAACAAAATTTTTACAGACAAGAACTAAAGCAATAATTTTAAGGCAGTATTTACAATCAGAAAAATACATTGCCCGACGAACAGCCTTGTTCATACCTGCATATCATGAAAATCCTTTCCAGCATGTGGATTTGCCTCAAATAGTGCATGCAGATATAAATGCAAGAAATATCTTGAATCGCATTCTTTTCTGGCAACCAGCAGTTGTGAGACAACTTCAGCTGGAGGAATCAAGTCCTTGTTTTGGATCAATAAAGGAACAGCACGCTTGCAATCAAGCATCATCAATTGGACAACCTGCACAGGAACAAGCAGAAGCACAGAAGAAAAACATATATGAGAAAAATAGTGGACAAAAAATCCATTTACTGTGCCCTCTTTAGACTCTAAACTTTTGAATAGGGAACTGAATCTCTAGGTCAGTAAACAGTTATCAGAGAATAATGATCTCTCTAGAGAGCCAAATAATCATATCCATTTCAACTTATTTTGTACTGGCATACCTTTTCACGAATAGCATCATGTAAGTTGTGTTTTTCAATGAATTCAAATATATCTGGCTTCATAAGCTGAAAACAAAAACCAGTAAGATGACAAACAAAATCATGTCAGGACAATAAAACTGATACAACAATTTGTTTTTCTGAAACATTTTATGTATCATAAATTTTATGGGAACACAAGTGTGCAACAGAATACTTACATCAGCATAAAGTGTACAAGCTTTCTCGTATTGCCCATCAATTACATATAACTCAGCTAGAGCCTGACACATAAAGAAGAGAATATTATTAAAGATGTATCACAATTGAAATTTTTTATTTCAAATGATATGCACAAACTCACTATCTGACCTCTTTGAGTGCATCAGTCATGGAAGAGGTGTTTAACTGAGGTTCTATAGCAGATATGACAGGTAATGAAGAATAAATCACAGGTGGCCAAGATTTAACAGTTGACAAAAGATCCTTATGAAAAGATGAATTTGTCGCTAGTGCCACAAGAGCAACCTGTAGCAAAAGAAACAAGACATCTTGATACCAATCTGGCACATAGGAAAAGGCATAGAAGGAATATAAACACATTTCTTCTGTAAACCTCATAAGCAGTATCTCGCAGTCTTGGATTTTCTGTTGGTATGTATGGAACCAATACAGGAAGCTGGCGTAGATGAGCAAAATGGAAAACCCACCTGCAAAAAAGCATACCACAGTCAATTATTATCAAGGGATATGAGAACATTTAGAAAATGTTGCTTCATTTACCTCTCCCATGCTGATGCTGATCCTTGTAATAATTTGGGACATAAAGACGCAGCTTCAGCATATTTCCTTTCCACAATCAAATGGTCAAGATACCTAGATCCTACCTGATCATGTGGCAAACCCAAATGAGACAATATGCAGGTTAACATAGAAATTATAAGTTAGAAAGAGGGCTTGAAATATAGGAAATATTTCCAATCCAAACTACAGAATATTGACATTTTAGTAGGAGATGAACAAGAGATGGATTGGGGGAAGAAGAAAAAAAAGAGCTTGCTGTTTGCAGCAAGGACAAAGAACAGAATAAGCATATCTTAAATGCACCAACTGTAAGCACCCTATTTAAAACATAAATTATGGGAAGTTTGTTGGTGGAAAAGAGAAGTAAAAATTTAAACAACCAGCAAATAGAAAACACCGAAGCCTTTTCTTGTATCTTGAAGGTTTGTGATATTGTTCAATGTTGTCACCAATTCAATAAAAATTGAATGGCTATGTTATTCTCCCCCAACCCTCCTTTCTTTTTTGAACTTCAGTATAACAACATTGCAGCCAATGTACACTAGAAGAAGACAAAGCAGCATAGGAATGGATAAAAAGATAAAAAAAAAAAGAAGACACAATTAAAAGGTGAAACTCTTGAAGGTAGAAGAAAGAGTAGCCATGAAATAAGTTTCACAAGGCCTACACTTCAGCTCCATGAATGAACTGTTCTACTCCATCAAAGATTCCACAACCTCTCCAACCAAAGATTCCAAAACACTCATGCAGGAAACATACTATATACAATGCCACTATTATTCACCCAACAAATCAAGAACCTTCCCTACCATGCATGAACCATTGCAGTTCAGAAAGACCCAAAACACCATTCAACTGCCTTAAAACCAAAAAATGAAACAAGGTTACTGTCCTTCTATCCTCTCTACTCATACGACATCACTTCAATACCATCAATCTTCTCTTAACAAATTACCTACTGTAATGACATGGAACAGCTACAGGTTTCTTAATATAATGGCCTCAGACAGAGTACAATTGATTCCCCGGAAAACCCCAAACATTAAAACAAGGCTTTTAATCAGCACAACTATATTTGTCAAATACAGGTGGACATGGGTCTGGAAACCCAGGGCAAACCCAAACCTAGCCTGGAAAATTAAAAGTTTTGGGCATTATTAGGCATAAAGAGTAGAGATGGGGCATAATTTTCAAGCCCATTCTGGGCCTGAGCTTGACTAGTTTCAAACCCGCCCAAAAACACACTTATATATTTTTTCTTTTACATAAAATAAAGTAAAAAATATACATGAAATTATATATTTATATAGATTATGTTTTTTAATACATTATTATATACATATTTGTAGAATTTATATTATAGCATAAGATATGCAATATATTAAATTTACTTATGTATTTTAATATAAAATTAGGTTAAATAAATTAGTTTTTTTTTTTCACTAAAAATATAAAATTCTTAAAAATTTCAGCTAAGTTCTGGCCTTCTGTTTTTTCCTTAGGGTTGAGCTTAGGATTACCAGCCTCGGACCTCATGCCTTGGCTTTGATAAAGCTCAGCTCATACATATCCTTAATCTCAACTAGCAGGTCCAAACTAGCATGGTACATTCATAGGGGAAAAAAAACTATATACTATAGCACACATAGAAAGACATGACAGAGCTCTGTCATCCTTAACATTATAGAGAAAAAAGTAATATACCTCATCAAGGAGTTCACTTCGAGCCTGACCTGCTTCAACTGCTGCTAAAGCTTTTTCATGCCAACCGTGTTGTAGAAGCCATGCAATATGATCTTCAGCATCCCTAAAAAAATATCATAAAATTCTATTTAAGGACCATAAGGTGTTCCACTTCTAAGAAACCGGAACCGTGAAATGGTACCCATCACTTACAGATTCAACTAAAACTCAACCTATCTCATCCAAGCCCAGTGACATGTCCCACACTATATCCATTTGATAAAGAAACATATTAATGGTCAAATTTCATCAAGAAATAGAATTCAACTTTTTATGAATGCAACATAATTTGTTGAGTTTTGGCTTCCATTCTAGATATTCATACATGCAAGAACCCCATATGAGAAACTATAGATTGATCCCACAATGGTTCATCACCAGCAGCCTACTGACCACTGTAACGCCACATGAGGAACTATAGACATGCTCAGGCTAGTGAACAAGAGAGAGACATACAATTCTCAGATAGTTTCATAAATCTGAAGATTATATTTTGCGTCCAAATCCTACTAAAATATTAATGTAAAAGGATATTCTAAAAAAATGAAAAGGAAATTAATTACAATGAGCGAACCTTGGAAGTTGGAATTACATTCATTCAAGTGTAAGCCAGAGTACGTACATAACATGCTGTACAGATCAGTTCAAAAAAATATATATGCTGCACAGATATCAAAACCCAAAACAATAATATCTACAATAGGCGCATGTATGTAAGTTCTTATGTCGTGTAAAGTCCTTAGAAGGGTGCAAATCAATTGTCAAATGATGCTTGATGAACTCAGATACCCACAATTGGTCTTAACATATAAAGCAATGACAACTTTTTAGTTATATTTCAAAATGCTATTCTGGATAAGACTCTAACCAAGACAACATCATCTTGAAATAGGAGATAGTTAATTATTTTTAGGAGATAGTTAATTATCACAAGCACCAAACATATGCCACAGATTCTAAGTGCTTGAAATATACTTAATTTCAAGAAATAAATCCTTCTATTTTAAAGCTAAAATCTGAGAAAAAATCAATACTAACCTCGGTTTTGCAATAACCACATCCTTTGGGGATACAATATAATACAATGGTTCATCACCAGCAGCCCACTGACCACCAGCATAGCTGCTACCTATATTCACAAAAAAAAAAAAAGTCATAACTATTTAGATGCAAGTCATCTAACATGCAAAAGCCAACAACTTCAAATACAAATTTGTTAACCTGAGAAAGGAGAATGAGCAAGGGAATAGTCCTTCGCCTTGTAATGCTCAAACCCATGCACAGGTAGGGCATCTGTTGCGAGTTCATCGTTATTCCATGTAACTATACGTACTTCTGGTCTCTGTGCATTACCCTGCTTAAAATGGGTAGAAGAAGTCAGCAACAATAGCAGCTCTCCATTAGCTGACAGTGATTTTTAAGTATGCTGTCCAGTGGCAGACATAAGATTATAGACCTGGGGAACGGATGTGCATGCATTCAGAAAAAACTCTATTATTTTTTTTAAATCTGCTATCATTTCATAGTTTTTATATATTCCAATCTTATTTAGTTTACAATTTACAAATACATTTAATTTAATTTAAAAATACATGCACTTTAACAATTCAAATATGACCACTAACTTAGTATTTTCACAATTATTCATCCTTTTCTATAACATAAGCCTAAGGTTTTGCATAAAAACACTTTAATTCACACTGTTCAAAAATAAATATTTTAGTAAAACTTAAAATCGAGTGGGCTTAACTGTTTTATAATATTACTAATTAATAAATAAGTGTCATAAAATTTTGTCCCACTAAAGTGGAGTCCAACTGAAGCTAAGGACTAAAATGTGATAAAATTTTTTACCATGGGACCTAAAATGTTATATTATTATTATCAAACTATGGGAAATGAAAGCATACTTTTAAAACAATAGGGATTGAATTGTTTTTCATGTAAAATTCAGATGCTTTTTAATAATCATCCTTTGCCATTTTTAATCATTTGATAAATCTATCTTAATTTATCAGATTTGTAGGAGAAATATGGTTCACCAACATTTTACTGTCATACATTGTATGATAATTTTAGGTACGTAAACAAATATATAACTACAAAGTTTTCCAAGTCTTGGAGGGATCAAGATAAAAAATAATCATGGGTGAAATAAGAATATAAAATCATATAAAACTCCTTTTTTGTTTATTTATTTATTCATTTTTTGGGGGGAAGGGGCGCTAAGGTGGAAAATATTCATTTATAGAATAAAAATATATGTTTATCATAAAGCGTTGGAAGATTTGCAAGGCAGTGGCCCCCTCTCAGCTCCCCCATGTGTCCACCGGTGATGTTTTTTAAAAGAAAGGAAGCTACTTCGTGTCAACAAGGACCTTAAAATTTTGGTGTCTGAAAACAACAATCAACAAGCCTATTCATATGTCACACTAACTAGCACAAATAAATTTTGCATTGGCCATGCTAATAGGCATTTACAAAAGCCAAGTAACAGGTGTTGAAGCAAACAACATTAATGAGCACAAAAATAAATTGTTCAACTGATAAACTAACTACTATAAAAACCAGTGCAAACCAATGCATCTTTCCTAGAAAAAAGTAACATGGCAGAAGGGGAGGTCTAAACCATATTTTAGAAAGAAAGAGACTTAGGTTTGTGCACCAAAAAATTAACTGATGAAGTTGATTTGCAGCTTGCCAAATGACAATTCATATATTTTCTCTATTGACAATTGACTTCAGCACCTAGCAGGTGCTCAGTCAAGAACCAGAATTCATGTATTTCACACAATATGGTGGAGAAAATACCAGTCTTGATGGAATGGTGCTGCTAAATTCTTTCTCTCCATCTTCTTCTCCAGGAATATAAGCTAGAACAACCAAAGAATCACCAAAAGGAGCAATTCCTGAAATATAATAGCTGGTTTGAAAAGATGCCACAATATCCACCTTGTTCATACTAGCCACTGGAAGATGCCTATATGTCCCATTGGTTCCTTTATGCTCATTTGTTCTTATTAATGCAATTTTCACAGATGTTCCCCAGCCGATAACCAAGAGAGAATCATCCTGAATGTGATAGAAGGAACCGAGAAAAGGCACAGATTTTGGGAAAAACAACATGTTCATGTTAATAGAAAACAAATAAATAGAACATAATGAAAAAGATAATTGAAACTGTTTGGATGATTATAGACACCTGTGCTTTGACTAACCTGCCAAACTAAGTGAGGTAGCAAAAGCTCAGGGCGTGGACTTCCTCGTGGTCTTTCAATAAATGTTATCCGCTGATCATTGGCAGCATCATAAACTTTCACGCCCGCATCATTCGCCCAAGCAATGAGACTTGTTCTCCACTTTACAGCATGTATTGGGCCTTCACCAGAGTGCACAACCTAAAAAAATAGATTAATTTGTAGCATTAAGAACTGAAAACATACCCAGGCAATTCATACATAGGGTATCAACAATACTAAACTTGTCCAAACCTGATCTCGGTAACCCAGCCATTTCTTTGAATTAAAATACAAATGACCTGCTAAACCACCAGCTACAAATCTTCTAGATGTTTTTCTAGAATATTCAGGGTCCAAAGCAATGGCCTTCATTGGACGATGATAGTCAAACTTCATTTTCTCATCAGTGAAAAGGCTATGTATTACAACAGAACCATCATCTGAACAGCTACCTATATATTCACCTTCTATATCAAAGCTGAGGTCATTGACCGCAGCAGTATGAGCAGGAAATTCCTTGACCTGTAAAGGAATAAATCAAGAACATGCATGAAACATAAAGTAATTTCCGACTCATAACAAATGGGGTGCCAATTGTCAAATATAAACCATCTCACAGAGTTGATATAGCCTAAAGCCCTAAACCATTAATTAAAATTTCATTCTCAGCTTTTATAAAGTGATTCAAATGTCTGTAGGCAGACTGTTGACCTTAGTGCATCCTCAACTCTCCCCCAACCCATAAATAAATAATAAAAATGGCGTAACTAATTGACAATAAAGAGTTCTTATATTGAAAGTAGTTTGCATTTGCCACCAAAACTTGTAAGGTGAGGAATAATTGGTTTGCCTAAATGGATGCATGAAGGTAAAAAAAAAAAAAAAAAAAAAAACCCTTATAGTTTTCTGCAATTTACAACTATATTGTAAACAGCCACTTATGGCATAAGACATCCCACTATACTACTCAGGTTATCCCTCATGGGAAAATCTTCTTAAGGGTCATGAGATCCAAAAAGACAAAGAATTGTGTTCAGAATTTGGAGAGAAGATAAGTGAGCTTAAATTTAAACTTTACTAAAAGAGGACAGGCAAATTACACTTGCAATGTACTCATTCAAAAAAACCAAAAAAGCAGTAGACTCAATAGCTGCTGAAGCTAATGTTGATCTGATACTCAATCATGTTTTGATAATTCAATGTTCCCCATCATATAAACCAACAAAACTTCCCCTCTCAACTTCCCATAAGAATTAAGATTAATTCATAGCTAAAATACCATCAATAACAAGCTTGAATTTGGTAAATTACTTGGTTTTACGTCTTAATAAGTTGGCAAATTAAACAGATTAACAAAATTTTAGAATTTAAATGCAAAATCAAATATAAGTAACAGTACACTTAACAAAGAAACCTAAATAAATAAGCTGAATTACTCAAAAAAAAACAAAATTCCAATCCAAATTCAGATCCAAAAATCTTCAAATCAACAATTTCTCAGCTAAATTAAGCATTGCTCACCTGATTACCAAGGAAATCGAGGATATGAACGGTGCCGTCGAGTGTTCCAAGAGCGATCATACGTTCGGCCACCGCAATACACGACGCCGCATCATTCGATAGTAAAGTTGGAATACTACCTCCCATTCTCTGGTACTTAAGTCTCGGCTCCTCTTCTTCTTCTTCTTCCTCCTCCTCATCTTCTTCTTCTTCATCTTCTTCTTCTTCCCGCTCGTCGTCACCGTCGACGCCGTTTTCCGGCGGAATCGGAGCCATCTGGAGAATTGTGCGATTCGTTATTATTGTTTGGACGGAGAGAAAGGAAAGAGAGAGAGATCTGTTTGTTTGTTTGGGTTTTTAGAGTCACGGTAGTAAGGAGAGTGGGTTTGGTTAAAAACGGTTGTTTAAATTATTAATTTACAAAACAACAAAAGAGTGATGACAAGTGAGGTTCTTACTTTGATTTGATTGGGCCACTTATTGTTTATTTAGACATTAATTAATCCATATTAAGAATTATAAATGTTGATTTTTGGCCTTTCAATTATAATTTAAATTATTAATTATTGAATTATAAATATTAGCATATTACTAATTCAACTACTATTTTTTTAAGTAAATTGTTATTTTTTTTAGGATATGCATAACACTTTTTTCTTGTAAATTATTATTATTTTTTATAAGCAATAATAATATCAGGATTTTCAATTAACAAAGATAAAATTACTTTCATATGAATATATATTCATATAAACACCCCCCTTAATATTTTATAACCTTTTGTTAAAACTGTGATAATTTTAAAAAATTATATTAATCCATATATTTATTTTAACGCACATTTACACTCAATTGATTTGGATCTAAAAATCAAAATAATTAAAAACATATACATTTAAACACTTTTATTTTTATCGAAAATACACAAAAGAAATAATTGAATTAAGTATTTTATTCACACAATTTTTTTTTTTAAGGAATTTACACAATAATATTAAATTAACTAAAATTATGTTATTTCTTTAGTTATTCTCTCTCTATTTGATATTTTAATCCTCCTAGTCCTAGATAAAAGCGTTTTTTTTTTCTCAATTTATTTTTTAATTCTTTTTTAGAAAATTAAGATTAAAAGGATCAAATTTTATTCTTTTAGAAGGGCAATTAAAACCTTAAAATTTTTAAATAGTATAATTTTCTATTTTTAAAATATAAGAGGAAAAATTAAAAATTAAAAATAATAATAATGATTCGTTTATATTAAAATATTTTTAAAAAAATATAAATTAAATTAAAAAAAAATCAAAAGTGGTACAAAATGTAGCCCACGACTACTACTAGTACACATAAATCCTATGTCTTTGAATTATTTAAATGAGGTCACTTGACCCGCTCATAAAAATGATTGATAAATTCGACAACTATCCTCCATTCCTAAATAGTTTTTAATGTTTTTTTCAACTATAAATAGTTTCTAGCTATGTTTTGAAATTCGAAACAGTCCTATTGGTTCAGTAAAAAAAAAACGAGAATCGATCAATAGACTAGTCTGGATCACTTATTAAGTATAATACATTTTGTAACGAGTATTCATAATATGTAACGAATGTTATTTTATTATTTATTTGATTGTAACATTCGTTCAAAACATATAATTATACATGCATATCAACAAATATATAATAAATATATGTTATTATTTAAAATTTTAATTCAACTCCGATTAAACTTTTGACTCATGACCTTTTATCTTCACTGATTCAAAAACCAAATCAAGTTTCAAAACATAGGTTTCTAGTGCTAATATTGTATTTTTAGTTTATTAAAATAAAATAGTTCAATATATACCACTAAATTAAAGTACTAATTGAATTTGTAAATGCAAGCAAGTAAGGGTGACCAAAATCAAATCGAAACTAGCCGAATAAAATCAAAATCAAAACCGTTTTTCGGTTAAGATTTTGATTTGTAACTGGAACTATGAGGAGCTTGATTTTGATTTCGATTTTTATTAAAAACATGACCAAAAGCCAAAACCGACGATTCGGTTAAACTGATGATACAATTGTATTTTAATAAATTAACGTAAGAATTAAGTGCAAACTTTTTTTTAATATACAATTGTATTTTAATAAATTTCATTGTTTATTAAAATTTTGTTTTAAATTATTTCATTATGTTATATTAATTTTTTAATCAAAATTAATATAATAAAATGATCGGTTCTAAATTAATTTTACATCATAATAAAGAAATCGGTTTCAAACCAAAACTAAAATCAAAACTGATCAGCTCTAAACCAAAACCGTAAAAATCAATTATGATTTCGATTTGAATATTTTATTAAACTAAAATCTCTGGTTCCAAACCAAAACCAATAATTTGGTTAAACCAGTCATGCCTACAAGCAAGAGATTCTTCTTTCTTTTTTTTTCTTTTTATTTTTTGGTAAATAAGAGCTTCTTTCTTAAATAATAATAAAATAAAAATAAATAAACTTCATACATTTTAACATGCCAAAACACACAATCCTGTAAAAGTGTATTGGAGATAGATTGGAATTGTAGGTGTAATCACGCTCTAGTTTTGTTTGGCAAAAACAGCAGCTTCTCATATTCAATGTATTTTAGTTTGCCATAGTGCTCCTTAATATATTTTATTTATGGTTACTCTATGCATTTTTTGGCTAATAATTCAAATGCTCAATATTAATTTTATCATACAAAAAATTAAGAATTTAAATCTAATAATATCTTGTGAACTTAAAAAAATTATTATATTATCGAAATTGTATTTAAGTAAAGGGGTGTTTGATAACGTCATTTAACACTTAATTATTTTAAGTTGTTTAGTAATACTTGTCTTAAAATCCTCAATTAAATTAAAAATTACTTAAAATAATAAGTCAAAATTTTTAATTTAAAATTTACACTTGATATAATAAGTGATTAAATTTTTAAATATTTTTATAATTTAAAAATTATATCACTTATTTTATTTAAAATTTAAAATTTAATACTTAATTTTTAATTTTATCAAAAATCACCTAAATTTGCCTCCAAGAATGAAAGGAAAATAATAATAATGGAGTCTCTAAGCATTGACATATGTATTTCTCATATGTTAATACTTAAAATAACATTATTTAAACACTCCAACTATTTTTTAGTATTGAAAAATAGGGGACTTGAATCCAAATTTATTATTGGATTGAAAAATACACTACAATTAAATTACGTCTGTGAGTGCATATAAATACGCTAATTAGTAATTCCAATTCATTTATTTAATTTCATTTCAACTTCACAAATCACGACTATATAATGTGCTATAATTAAGCTTTTTCAATATTATTTTTCAAATTGATATTTTGGTTTAGAGAACTAATGAGTGGTAGTTCAATGTTACTTGAGTCGTTTTTTAGAATTATGAAATCTCTAATTTAAGTTTTCAGCCAGAGTTAAATTTATCAAAAGAAATATTACTCTAATTTAATAATAAGATGAGACCATTTTAAAAATAAATATTTGAATTATCATTAATATTTAAATTTCCTCCCCAATACTTTAATTTAAACATATTGTACATTTTTTTTAAAGCCAAGACAAAGAATGCCATCAAAATCACAAGAAATTGAGCTATCTCAAACTACCCACTATTGAATACCGAAATGTCATTTTGAAGATGCTAGGTTGGTGAGGTACTAAGAGGATAGAAGAAACTCTTAAAGGATCTTTATTTTTTTCCTTTTTTCCTTTTTTTTTTTTTTTTGGGTCAAATAAATGGTGCCTTTTTTTCACTTATGGGGTAGAATAGAACATGATGTGGACCTTAATTTTTGAGATAATGGTTATCTTGTACCTAAGGAAAATGACACATTCTCATTATTTGATAAGAAAGGAAATATCATAGTAGTGCCCTGTTTTTTCCCTTTTCTATTGAGAAGGTTCTCTTTATCCTCAATCTTTTAGGTTTGACATTGTCACTTTGCTACTCACCACTTCACTATAAAGAATGTCTTTAATGAATTTATTGAATACGACAATGTATACTCTTCCATATTTGAAAATTTGATTCAATTAATCAATTGGAAATTCATTAATTACGTTAAAAAATCGGTAGATACAATTAAAATTATCCCAATTTTTATGCTATTAAAAAAATTATCAATTTTAAAGACTTTTCACTCCTTTTGAATACAGAAAGGAGCTCGAAAGAAAAAGATATTAAGTTTAAAATTTACATCCACTATTATAGAGGAAATTTTGATTAATTTGGTCAGAGTTATTAAAGAAGATAATTACTTATGTTGTGTAATATTTATATAAACTTTAATCTTGTTAATTTCTTTATCGTTTTTTTTAAGTATAAAGACGAAAGAGGGTAAAATATTAAATCTAAATCATTTTTTTCATTATTATGATAGATATTTTTAATAATTTATTAAGTAACATATTATATTTATTCTTATAAAACTAATATTATTGCACTGAATTAAAATATTATAAACTTAAAAATAGATTGATCTTATAAAAATAAAATGCTCTTTTTCTCTATTTTTGTTATCAACTAAAAAAATTTCATTGAGTGCAAGGTTATTTTACTTCTAAACGTACCGACACTACAACATCATATTAGCTAATTAATAATAATTACTTCTATAAGCTTTTGATGGAATTTATGGAAA
>CATKHJ011223788.1:0-12578 GCA_949750685.1 Vernicia montana | reverse complement strand
GATTCTAGTTTCAGTTCTTCGGTTCGGTACGGTTCTCGGTATGGATAACTACTAATCTCCAGAACCGTACCAAAAAAAAAAATCGGGACAGTTCGGTTCGGAGAAAGTCAAACGGTCAACGGATATTTTTCGGTTCTGGATATTATCGGTTCGAATTTTTGGTACGGTTCGGTATCTCCGAGTCCCGTGCTCAGCTCTAATTAACATAATTGATATACCGTGTTCCTTGTAAGAATTTCTAAACCAAACTTAGACAAACAGATTAATAATAATTCAAATTAGTGACCTCATTATTATTGCAATTTCTTGGAGATATATAATTAATCACAGTAGTGCTGGACCGCTGGTCAAGTTTCTCTGTGTGCATGTATCCATCGAAGAAGACTAATAAGTAATAACACATTCTATTCACACACGATACAAGACAACCAACCAAACAAGGCACCCAACTTAAAAAAAAAATAAAATTAAACAACCAATAATTGCTCGCCAACTGGCATCAACCCCACCTGAAAGACAACACTGTATCCTCTCTGTTTCTCCCTCTCCAACTCATCTTCTTCATTACCGGCTAAGCTTTTTCTTCTCTTAGCCGACATAGCAATCTCTGGCTCCCGCCGTTTACCTGTGATTCTCACTGGCTCTGGCTCATTAGATCCAATCTTGTGTGGAAAATTAAGAAGAGCTCTTGAACCACGCATCCTAAAAGCCGCTTTATCGTAAGCCAAAGCGGCTTCCTCAGCCGTTTCATATGTTCCGAGCCATACTCTGGTGCCATTTTTAGCCGGATCTCGTATCTCTGCAGCGAACTTTCCCCATGGCCTTTGCCTTACTCCTCTATAATGCCTTCCTTTTGACACCTTCTTATTTTGCTTTTTCAATAAATTAGTACTCTGAAGCAATGGTATATTTGAAGCAGCTTCTTGAGACAAGCTAACCGGCTCGATCTCATCAGTCGGCTCAGACTTAACGGTTGTTGTCGTGGTGATCACCGTTGCTGTTGAAGCGGTAACAGAGGAGGTTGTGATATCTGACGGAGACCATCCAGAATAAACGGCGTCACGGAGGAAGTTATAAATGACCATATCTTCAGAATCGTCAACTTTTAACGGCAAGTCACCCCAGTTATCGGTTAAGCAAGGGAAAAGAGTGGTATAACTTGAAGTTCGAGGATATAAATCCATGTTTTTGTGTTTTGTAAGCGAGAGAGAGAGAGAAGGAGGAAGAGAAGAGAACAAAGGTAGGATGGAAATTTATTTCTTTATTTATAGGGAAAAAATTGGGATTAAATGGAGGTATATATAGTACAAATATATCATTAATATAATAGGTAATTATTTTATTTTTATTTTGGAGTTTGTGAGCAACTTCAAAGCACAAGTGGGCAAATTGAGAAGGAGGTGTGTGGCATCGTGGTAGATATTGTTAGGACTCATGAGGATGACGCCACTAGCTTATGTAAGCCACTTGCCATATGATCGTGCCACAGAGGGCAATTAAAATTTGTCATTTGATAGACCCACACATTGACTTACTACCCTTTATTTTTGATATATATATATATATTTTTTGGTCCAAAGAAGATATATTATGCTAGTATTTAAAAGGGGGCAATGATGAGTGCTAAAATCATTCGGTACTGTTAATGGAGGGCTCGGTTAGGAGATAAGACCTGTGAATAGAGAAAAAAGAGGATCAATGGCTCCCGGGGGTTGACCCCTAGGGAAGTCTCCGATGCCCAAGTCAGTGAGAGAGTTTTGAAAGGAAAGAGAGAAAAATGAGTTAGGATCTTTTCTCTTTACCTTTTATAGGGAATGGAGGGACCCCATGGACACGTGTCCTATGCCTATTAGAGGTCATTTTTGTCTTTCATCAGTCCCCAATCCCTAGTCTAATCGAGCATATCAAAGAGAATGCTAAGGGAGTAGCTCATTGCTTGTGATTCATCTGTATTGTAGATGAAATTGTCAATTTGACTGCATCTGGTAGCTTTGACATGAAGGCTGCTAGATGCTTGAATGAAGATGACGAACTGAAAAGCTCGATTTGTAGGCAACTGTGTGCCTGAATGACAGGGCGAGCTTAGGAGCTCGGTCTGAAGGCAACTGGGTGCCTGAATGACAGGGCAACCTTAGGAGCTCGGTCTGAAGGCAACTGGGTGCCTGAATGACAGGGCAAGCTTATGAGCTCGGTCTGAAGGCAACTGTGTGCCTGAATGACAGGGCGAGCTTAGGAGCTCGGTCTGAAAGCAGCTGGGTGCTTAAATGACAGGGCGAGCTTAGGAGCTCGGTCTGAAGGCAGCTGGGTGCCTGAATGACAGGGCGAGCTTAGGAGCTCGATCTGAAGGCAGTTGTGTGCCTGAATGACAGGGCGAGCTTAAGAGCTCGGTCTGAAGGCAAATGGGTGCCTGAATGACAGGGCGAGCTTATGAGCTCGGTCTGAAGGCAACTATGTGCTTGAATGACAGGGCGAGCTTAGGAGCTCAGTCTGAAGGCAGCTGGGTGCCAGAATGACAGGGTGAGCTTAGGAGCTCGGTCTGAAAGCAACTGGGTGCCTGAATGACAGGGTGAGCTTAGGAGCTCAGTCTGAAAGCAGCTGGGTGATTGAATGACAAGGCGAGCTTAGGAGCTCGGTCTGAAGGCAACTGGGTGCCTGAATGACAAGGCGAGCTTAGGAGTTGGATCTGAAGGCAGCTGTATGCCTAAATGACAGGGCGAGCTTATGAGCTCGGTCTGAAGGCAACTGTGTGCCTGAATGACAGGGCGAGCTTAGGAGCTCGGTCTAAAGGCAGCTGGGTGCCTGAATGACAGGGCGAGCTTTGGAGCTCGATCTGAAGGCAGCTGGGTGCCTGATGACAAAGCGAGCTTAGGATCTCGGTTTGAAGGCAGCTGTGTGCCTGAATGACAGGGCGAGCTTAGGAGCTCGGTCTGAAGGCAGCTGTGTGCCTGAATGACAGGGCGAGCTTAGGAGCTCGATCTGAAGGCAGCTGGGTGCCTGAATGACAGGGCAAGCTTAGGAGCTTGGTCTGAAGGCATCTCGATGTCATAAACAGAGATGCAAACTGTATAATTGCCACATCATAATGTAGTCTTATGGTCTTCGATGCCACAATACGTGGACTTATAGATTCCATATAACTTCAAGTTTTCAAGTCTCCCATTCTTCATATAATATGTCTTGTTAAGGAAGGTTTTAGTAAATGACATGCCTAACTGAGAGGTCTCCGGATAGATTGCTTCGTCAGCCAAAGACAGGTCTTTGGATGAAATGCTTCGTCAGTCGAAGGCTCAAATAAGGATAATATCACATACCTCATTGATCGAGGACCTTAGAGCTTCGCTGGAGGCTTTGGAGCTTCGTTATCCAATGTCTTCGCCTGATAGACTTCGTCATCAGAGGTCTTCGCCTAATAGACTTCGCCATCAAAGGTCTTCGCCTGATAGGCTTCGTTGACTGGGCTTAAATAATTGGCGAAGCCCCCATTACTTGATAGAGTTCTTCGGATAGTTTGTCTTATTGAATGAATACTTGTATATTTTGCCCCATTTGTCTAGGTTTTTGTAAATTCTCTTCAGATAATCTACCTCGCTGACCGAGGACTTTAGAAAATCACCTCATTAATCGAGGTCTTTGATGCCTTGTCAATAGATGGCTTTTGCCTAGCCGAACTAGGTCTTTAGTGCCTTTTGGACTTTCATCTGGACTCAGTTTGGCCTTTCCTATAAGGAGTTGCCTCGTCGGTCTTTTAAGCTAATCTCAAGAGGCTATTTTTCCTCTCTGGGAGAACTTTGGATAAACTCTGCCTCGCTCACGGAGGACTTAGAAATTTACCTCACTTATCGAGGTCTTCATCTAATAACTTGCCTCTCTGACCAAGGACTTAGAGAAACCAGCCTCGCTCATAGAGGACTTATGTAATAATGTGCCTCATCATATGAGGGCTTCGGGAAATCCTACTTCGTCAATTGAGGATTTCAAAGATTTCTTTCATTGAAGGAGTTCTTCAGAGTCCATAGAGAGATGGTAGTGAAGCGAAGCTCTTCGAGAGGTAGAGCTCTTTAGCATGAAGCTCTTCAACCCGGAGTAACCTTTTGATCTCTTGAATTGTTCTTTAAATAAGTCCTTTTCTTGGGCCTTAGGTGAAACTCATTAGATTCTTTGAGAGATCTGCATCCTTAAGTGTCCAACACATAAATTCTCTTAAGGCTCGATTTTTCTTGAGATGAACTGTTTTGCAACTGAAGGCTTAAAAGCCTACCTTACTTAGAGGGTTTTATATAATTTGCCTCGTCGAAGGAGGTCTTCAGCTAAATCTCGCTTCATATGAGATCTTTGGACGAACTCATCGAAAGAGTTCTTTGGATGACCTATTTTGTCAGCCAAAGACTGTAACGCTTCGCTTTGCCAAAGAAGGTCTTCGGATAGATTGCTTCATCAGCCGAAGACTGTAATAATAATATATGCCTCATCTATAGAGGGCTTTCAATAATTTACCTCACTCAGAGGACTTTAGAAAACCTGCCTCCTGTAGAGGCCTTATATAATTTTCCTCGCTCATGGGAGGACTTTGATAATGTGTGAAGCCCCCCACTCCCTGATGGAGGTCTTCAAATAATAAGGTGCCTCACTCATAGGAGGACTTAGAAATCTTGCCTCATTTGTGGGAGGACTTATAGATCCACTTCGCCCTGTCAATGCAGGACTCAACTAATTTGCCTTATTTTCCAAGGTTTTAGAAATCCATACCTCACTCACGAAGGACTTTAGATAAGATGTCTCACTGATCGAGGACTTAAATAATTTACCTCACCTGGAGGTCTTCAAGAATAAATCTACCTCGACTTTTCGAGGACTTAGATAATAATATACCTCGACTGTCGAGGACTAAGAGATCCGACTCACCAGGAGGTCTTAAATAATATTATGCCTCATCAATTGAGGATTTAAAAATCCACCTCGCTGATTGAGGTCTTCATATAATCTGCCTCATTGAACGAGGACTTATATGATAGTATGCATCGACTGTCGAAGACTGAGAAATCCAACTCTCCAAGAGGACTTAATACAATGATCTGCCTCAATTGTCGAGGACTGATTAGTCTGACTCGCTAGAAGGACTTAATATAATGATCTGCCTCGATTGTCAAGGACTTATTAGTCGGACTCGCCAAGAGGACTTATATCAAGTGCCTCGACTTCTCGAGGACTTTAGATATAATTTCCCTTGTCTTCCAAGGACTTATGTGCCTCGACTGTCGAAGTGTTCAAAGAAATCCAGCCTTATCAATAGAGGACTTTAAGAAAACCTACCTCATTGATGGAGGACTTTAATAATAATTTACCTCGACTTCTCGAGGTCTTCATATAATCTGCCTTGCTAAACGAGAACTTTAGAAGTCCAGCCTCATCAATAGAGGACTTCAAGAAAACATGCCTCATTGATGGAGGACTTTAATAATAATTTGCCTCGATTTCTCGAGGACTTATCTGCCTCGATTTCTCGAGGTCTTCATATAATGTGCCTCGACTTCTCGAGGACTTTAGAAGTCCAGCCTCATCAATAGAGGACTTCAAGAAAACCTGCCTCATTAATGGATAATAATAATTTGCCTCGACTTCTCGAGGACTTATCTGCCTCGACTTCTTGAGGTCTTCATATAATCTGCCTCGCTGAACAAGGACTTTAGAGATCTACCTCATCGTGAGGTCTTCATATATCTGCCTCGCCAGATGAGAAATTATATAATAATAATATGCCTAGCGTTCGCTAGGTCTTAAGAAATCCACCTCACCTGGAGGTCTTCTCGTATCTGCCTCACCAGATGAGGTCTTAAGATAATAACAATATGCCTAGCGTTCGCTAGGTCTTTGGTGCCTTGTTTTGACAAGATCTTTTGCCTATTGGACTTTTGCCTGGACTACTCGTCATATCTGGCTCTTTGCCTGGACATTCATCTTTTGAGCTAGTCTCAATAGGACTTAAGTGATTTCTTTTCTTTTTTTTTTCATTTTTTTTATAATCCTTTATAAAATACAGGATTTTCTTTTACAAGTACATTTAAATGATTGTATACTTTATACAAATATAATATTATTTGCTAAAATGAAATGACTTGTCTTCAGACAGCTTCGTTTGTTTGCATGCCTTGCATAGTTCTTGAGCGCTTTATCATCATTTTATTTATTTCTTCATCAAGCTGTTTTGTAGTTGGTTCAGCTTATGTGGAGAGCTTGAAAGTTGCTTTTGTGAGTTATCTCTCTTTCTCCCCACGAAAAGGGAAATTTTCCCTTTGTAGCTTATTTGATAAAGTATAAGTCTCTTCGGCTCTTTATTTTCTTCTTTTGTTACTTTGTATCTGAACTTGATCTTTCGCCTAGATTTCACCAGGTCTTTCACCTAAATTCACTAGGATTTTCACCTAGATTCACCAAGTCTTTCGCCTAGATTCATTAGGACTTTCGCCTGGATTCACCAGGTCTTTCGCCTAGATTCACTAGGAGTTTCGCCTGGATTCACTAGGACTTTCACCTGGATTCACCATGTCTTTCACCTAGATTCACCAAGATTTTCCCCTGGATTCACTAGGATTTTCGCCTCGATTCACCAGGTCTTTAGCCTAGATTCACCAAGTCTTTCCCCTAGATTCACCAGGACTTTCGCCTGGATTCACTAGGTCTTTCGCCTGGATTCACTAGGTCTTTCGCCTGGATTCACCAGGTCTTTCGCCTAGATTCACCAGGACTTTCGCCTGGATTCACCAAGTCTTTCGTCTGGATTCACCAGGACTTTCGCCTAGATTCACTAGGACTTTCACCTGGATTCACTAGGTCTTTCGCCTGGATTCACCAAGACTTTTGCCTAGATTCACCAGAACTTTCGCCTAGATTCGCTAGGACTTTTTCTTCTCTATTGTGGAGAGCTTCGCCTTTGGGATTTAGCCTGAAGTACTTGTCATAATTGACCTGTTGCCTCTACTTTCTTCTTTTGAGTCTATCCCAGCGGCTTCTTTGTTGTACTCAACTTGTAAACTGGTTTGAATAATTTGATATTTTTTGCCGAGTTGAGCATTGTTATGCTTGATGCTTTTTTGCCAAGTCGAACACTGTTATTCGTGTCGAATGACAAATTCTATGATCTTTCCTGTCACAAACAAGGATTATACAAGCATATTTGCAAATAAAATATAATATATGTGATTTATGAATCACAAATTCATGCAAGATGCCCATTCTGGCTATATGGCAATATTCTCATAAAAAATTCATGTGTGTATCATAAATTCATGTAAATTCCAAATAGACTTTAATAATTTTCTGCTCAATAAATAGTAATTTACTAGCATTTTTTGCTAATAGAACATGCTGTGAGCTGAAATTAATTCATTTAAGTAATGAATTTCAATTGAATCATGCATAATGATTTACATGTAAATGTGATTTTGTGCACTTTGAGGGACTCTTACTCTCCCGCAAAAATAATAGATTCACTCAGAATCTATTTTAGAAGAATAATTTGCTTTAAATAACAATTTTTGAGCAATATTTGGCATGTAAAATGACATTTGGAAGCACAATTAAGCATGCATTATCCTCAGATATGGCATATCATTTTATGCTATATAATCATAGCAAACAATTAATTCATGCCAAAATATGCATATATTTGCATTTTATCTAAGCAATTAATATTGCGAAATTTAAATTAAAGCATGAAAAATATAAACATATCTGGATTAGGCAGTTCGCCTTCGGTCTTCGCTTTTCGAGGCTTCGCCTTTTCAACTTTTGCCCTTCGGCTTTATCTCTGGGCTTCGCCTTTCGAGGCTTCGCTTTTTTGGCCTTCGCCTTCATTTCTGGCCTTAGCCTTTGAGCTTCGCCCCTAGCTTTTGGCTTCCTTGACCTTTGTTGTCTTCGGGCTTAGTCCTTTGGGCTTAGCCTTTTTGACCTTTGTCTCTGGTCTTCGACCTTCAACCTTCGTCTCTGGTCTTCGACCTTTTAGGCTTGAGAAATCCGGTTTCACATACAAAATTGATACAGTAATAATAATGTGCTTCGTTGAGAGGTCTTTAATGAAATATGCCTCGCGCAGAGGTTTATGATGCCTGCTAATCGAAGGCTTTTGCCTAATCGAACTAGATCTTTGGCACCTTTTGGACTTTCGCCCGGACTTGCTAGGTCTTTTTCCTGTTGAACTTTCGCCTGGACTCAATTTGGCATTTTTACTTTCTTGTAGAGGGCCTCGTCGGTCTTTTGGGCTAGTCTCAAGAGGTTTTATTTGCCTAGTCTTACTGTCTCTCGGGCTAGTCCCATTAGGCTTTTCTACCTCGTTTTCAGAGGACTTTCATTATTTATTTATTTGCATTTTATTTCAACAAATAATACTGCAAAATTAAATTTAAAGTATAAGAAATATTGAAAACTTATATGTAATGGCGTGATTAGCCTCAAAGATTGTTCGGAAGAATTTTCAGGTCCATAGAGATGCATTTTGAACTGAAAAAGTAGCTTTTTTGCAGTCCGGCTAATTGATTTGCAGTGTTCGAATGCGCCTTCGGAGTGAAATTTCGACGAACGAGCTTCGGATTGGCTATGTACGCGCAAAACAGAGATTTTTAGATTTTTGGGCCTCATTGGCAAGTGGCTGGCTGGTGACCGACGACGTCTTTTGGAGGCGGGGCAGGTACCATTAGCTTCGTCTTGATGCCAAGATTCCAAATATGTAAGCCACTCGCCGTGAAGCATCGCTGTTTGGCTGGAAATGGCTTGCAAAGTTTCGGTGGCCATATTTCCGATCTCCTTCTCCGGCGAGCTTCGAGGGGTGAATCTGTTATCAATGGAAAGCTCTCTGAACAAGGAGTCCATTGGTACCAATACGAACGAAAACCGGAGGTGAAATCGGTCGGTATGAGGCTTGGAAGGTGGCGTGCTGGTGGTGGCTTTGAGCGGCGATTGCGGCAATTTTCGGCTTCCTTTGGCGGCGATTTTCTGGTGGAAGGCCGATCGGAAGTTGGGCTTTCACTTGACGGTGGCGGTGACAGCCACTAACGGCTGGAGGTGCGCGGATCGAGGATGGCAGGTATTTTCTCTCTCCTCTCTCTTTTTCCTTCTCTCTCCCCGATTTTCAGTTTTGCATTTTTTTTTGTGTGCTGATCATCATTTTTCAGTTGTTTTTTGTGATGATTTTGACTCGGATTTGTTGATCGATCACCGAAAAAAATTAAAATTGCCAGAGATATTGAATCCGGTGAAAATAAAAGAGCAAAAACATGACATTCTTGTGCCAGTTCCCACAGACGGCGCCATTTGATGAGTCCTAAAATCATCCAGTACTATTGATGGAGGGCTCGGTTAGGAGATAGGACCTGTAAACTGAGAAAAAGAGAATCAATAGCTCCCGGGGGTTGACCCCTAGGGGAGCCTTCGATGCCCAAGTCAGTGAGAGAGTTTTGAAAGGAAAGAGAGAAAAATGAGTTAGGATATTTTATCTTTATCTTTTCATTACCTTTTATAGGGAATGGTAGGGACCCCATGGACGCGTGTCCTATGCCTATTGGAGGTCATTTTTGTCCTTCATCAAGCAAAAAGCCCAATTATACAAGTACAAAGAGAAGTCAAATGGTTACAACAGAAATGACCTATGGTCCAAACAAGCATACCCATAAAAAGATTTTTTGGACTGGGCTTCAAGCCCAAGAGATACACAGTCCGAAGGCCAAACAGAACAAATGTAACCCTTAAAATGTCCTTGGCATTTGTCCTTTCCAGATCCAGCCATCTTTTCTATCGCAGCTGCCGCCGGTGCCATTGAAGACTGAAAAGAGCAAGAAGACACTGAAATGCACAAGGTGAGCACATCTTGACTAGCCTCAGATTCCTTGCACAACTAAGCTCCCAAAATAACCCACCACAACCACAGAGAAACAGAAACAGAGCCAACTTGACAGAGATCAAAGATCCATTGTTGAAGCCACCTTGGTCTTTGACGAGTCATCTCTGCAGTAAAGGCTTTGGGTCTCCTCCCAAACTGAAAATCAACTCTCAGAAAAATCATTTCGGAGGAACCACAACCGGAGCTAGCAAAATCTTCCCTCATCCAATATCGTCCATCCAAAACTAGATCTGATAAAAGATAGACTCGATGAATAATTAATTTTCATTATTGGATAACAAGAAATTTGATTGATATATATTAATCTCAACTTCATTCCAATAATTTAATTCCTTATTTATTTATTTATGAAACCTTTTGCTTGTTACCTAATGAATGATGACAAGTACTCTTGCGTTTTAATTTAATTTAATTTTATGTTAAGAGTAAGAATGCAAAATATTAATGTTTGATTAATATGTTAAATAATAAAATGCAATATTTAATAGGTAAATTTTTTTTTATATATAAAAATCAAATTTATTTTTTATTATAATTTGTTTCTTTTTATTCTTCTGTTAAACAACGTATGTTTTATATCTATAACATATATTTTTATATTTTTACCAAAAAAAACCATAAATATGATCATCAGTAGATTAGAAGATGTTTTAGCCCTCAATTTAATTTAATATAGCTTTTCATCTCATTTAATTGTAAGTCATTATCACTCTGTTTAAGTGTTTATCATAAATGAAATAGCATATAGAATGTGAAAGTAGCCATTTTCAGGAAGAGGGACAAATAGCTTTACATAATAATAATAAAAATAAAAATCCAAGGTTCCAGCAAACAAATACAAATGGCCACTGAGATAATTAGATAATTATTAATTACATGGGTCACATGAAAATAATAATAATAATTTTTTTTTTTGTATATATAAAAATAAATCTACAACAAATATTTATCAAGTTATATTATAATTTAAATCTTATCAATAACAAATCTCTTTCGGCATTTATAAGTTTGGTTTGATAGTAAATACATTTTTACTTATCTTCGAAATCTGAAAAATTAAAGTTCAATTATAGAATAGAGAAGAAAAATATAGAAAGAGTACTCTAATATAGTATATTTTTACTTATGTTCGAAATCTTTCAATTCATTTATGAGGAAATAATTGAGTGGGTTTGGCATTATCTTGTGATCTTAAATGAGAGTTCATTAGGAGTTGGAATGGACTAATAATTTTTCTATAATATTTTAATTGCCTCTTTTTCAAGTGTTGACATATAACATTATTATTGTTAATTAAGTTATTAACTTGATAATCAGGTATTTATCTAGCTAGTTATCTTGTAAGCAAAAAGATGAATTAATTCACCAAAAAAAAAAAAAGATTAATTAAGAATTTAATAAAATCATGACCGACTCCTTTCAATTCTCTTCTAAAATTTTTAATATATAAAAAATAATATTGGTGTATATGAAATACCTAATATTGATATCTAAGGCTATATATCTTAAATAAACATATGTCTATTAATTATTATGTATTATATAAAAATGTGCATAATTACAAAATTAGGATAAGATGGGGCAATAATAGATCGAAACCCATCTTCATTCCATTACCTTGTTGAGATACAATAAATTTTATGGGGTTTATAAGGGAAGAGGTGTGTAAAATATATAATTAGATAAGTTGAAATAATATTATAATTTTTAATTATATATAATTATATAATATTATTTAATATTATGCTACGGGACGGGACGGGTATTCGCGGGTTTATCAATTTTAATTTTTTTTCTTTAAAAAAAATTATTTAATATTAATTTTTTATATATACATATATTCATTTATATATTTTTTCTACATATTTATACAATATAATTTATCTTTTACATAAAAAAAAAATAAGTTATAAATTAAAAATGATATATTAAATATATATATATATATTAAAAAATTAAAAATATATATTATATATATAATCGGAGCGGGTTATAGCATCACCCGCCCCGAACCCGATTCGAGTTTTAAATTTAAAATCCATCCTACCCTATTTAATAAATGGGGTGGGATAGGACAGGTACCCGATGGGACGGATTAAATTACCATCCCTAATTAAATTGGTTAAAACAGTAAAATCATCATTGCATCTAATTTTAATGACTGAAAAACATTTCATATTCTAGGATTGAAAAAACATTTATGCTTTCTAGAGACTCTCTATCAAATTATTTACTTTTACATGATGTAATGCACCTTCACCTATATAAATTTTGGATTCACCTTTTATAAATTTAGGTGAATTTTATGTATTTGTGAGTGTAGGATTACATTATTTCTTAGTATATCTAATAATTTTCCAAATTTTTATGGGGTAGGGTAGTGTGAAAATGGACAAGTTAATTTTTTAGTGTGAAAATGAACAAATTGATTTTCATATTATATATTTTCTTAATTTCCTACATTTACATGTTATGAAAAAAATAAACCCTGCCCATGATTTTCTCTCGCATGCATATGATAATATATCGATTGTACAAATTAATTAAAGTCGGCATCTAATTATGTTTGTTTTGATAAAAATATTTTTCTGCATTTCTTAATATTTGGTGTGTTTATTTCTGGAAAAAAAATGTTTTCCTAATCAAAATAAAAATTAAATCATTTTAAAGAAAAAATGACTCCTTTTTT
>CATKHJ011223394.1:0-27893 GCA_949750685.1 Vernicia montana | reverse complement strand
TATTGAAGTAGTTGAAATTATTTTTTTTAGGAAAATATCATTTTAGACCTTAAAAAAATAATTTAAGAGTATAGTTAAATTGTTTTGAAATTTTTATGATTAAAATATTAAAAAAAATGTAATTTTCTTATAAATTTTAATTTAATAATTCAATAATTTGACTAGGAGAGATTTAGTTTAATTGTTATCTTTATTATTTTGGTAAGGCTTCTCATGCATTAAATGTCATGCAAAGTGTCTCTATCTAGTATATAAAAGCTTTTTGTGGTTGGAATTTAGACTTTTTTTTTAATTTATATTTATTTATTTATGCCTTATTTTCATTGAAACTCGTGAGAAAGCTTTCATTTCCTTAACTATTATTTAATTTAATTCTCTTCTACATTTTATTTTATTTTATTTTACTTTTTGCCAAAGATTCTCTTGTACATTTCTTGAAAACTGAGTAACATATCACTAATTTGATATTTATCAGGACGTCCATCGTCTCTTTTTGTGCCTGAAACAGAAGACCGTGTAGATGTTAACTTACTTTTAAATTATGATAATTTTGAAATAAATTTTTTGAGACGGTAAAAATGAAATAAAATTTTGTTTTTAGGTTATTTTTGAAATTTTCCCCAAAATTTATGAGATGATGGTAAAAATATAATATGGAAAATGTCCAATATTGATTAAATACAAATATATTAAGGCTTTGTTTGTTTCGCAGAAAATATTTTTCTATAAAACATTTTTCATATTTTATAACATTTGAAATGTTTTGGAAAATTAATTAATAAAAAATATTTTTCTGGTCAATAGAAAGCTAAATCTTTTTTAAGAAAATGATTTTCTCTTTTCAAAACGGAAAGTTATTTTTCGAATTTTGACAAACTCATTATAATGAAAGAAAAATATGTAAATATAAATTTATTAATCCGCCGATCACCGATATTCACTACCGGCTACAATTGACGACCAACGTCAGCCGCCGTCAACCACCAGTGTTTAACAAATTTATCATTTTTATGTATTTTTTTTCATACTTAATAATAAAATTTTAAAATTACGAAATTATTATAAGTTTAAATATGTTTATAGTCTTATAAATTAAAATTTTTAATATTGTAACCAAATAACAGAAAATTAGTTCTTTGGAAAATATATTTTTAGAAATTGTTTTTCTTGGAAAATATTTTCCAAAGATAAGTTATTTTTCGTGAAACAAACGGAATCTAAGTAATTAATTTATAAATGAACTATCAAATCTTAATAAGTTAGCTTTTGAGATTGACACTACTAATACTATATAAGCTCCAACATTTATAAGATGGTTTCAAAACCTAATCGATTATTGCACCACCTCTTGTTCTATCATAATTCAGACTGAGATTTCAATTTCAATTTCCGGTATATTTCGAATTTAGTTTGATTTCAATTCTTGCCTCGTGGTGGATTTCTTTCAATTGTCTTTCGTCTGGTGATGGGTTTTCCAATTTGTTTCTTCACCCCGTGGTGGGTTTATTTCAATTATCTTTAGTCCGGTGATGGACTTTCAAATTTGTTCTTCGTCCGGTACGTGGGTTTCTTTCAATTGTCTTTCACCAGGTGATGGGCTTTTAAATTTGTTCTTCATCCAGTATAAGTTTCCCTCAGACTTTCAATTCTTTCGCTTGGTGTGAACCCTTAATTTTGCACCTGCGGCATGTGATTGAACCTGTAAAACCTTTAGCGGAAGTGCAGTAGTCAAATGAAAAAGAGCCTAAAAACAAAAAATGTGTCTGCGATTGTCGCAAGTGAGACCTGTGGTACTGCAGAGCAAACTTGCGGTTTCCATAGGTCCATATTGCCGTGCCGTAGACCTAAAATGTTGTCGCAAGAGGCCTCTGCGGTACCACAGGGCTCCTGTGCGACAATGACTCTGGAAATCGAAATCCCACATTGAAAAATGGAAAAAACAGTCCTCCGCCCCTCATACTATATATTCAGATCCTCCAAGTCAGTTTTCTACACACCTTGACTTGCTTAATCACCCTAAGATCGTATAGCAAGCCTCAAAAACTCTTTTAGCTTGTTCCATAAAAAAGGAACGAGCCCTCTAGTTTTAAAATTTCTTCTTTTATTTTTTATTCGCTTTGTTCTTTGCTCCTTGCTTTGCAAAGCGTATGCAAGTCTTTCGTTTGAGGTCCGAGTTCCGCCTCAAGCTGAGAATGTGAAATTAAGATTCGGAAAGTAGCTCCGTCCATTCGTCTCCAAACCTCTTAGGCGTAAGGTAAACATCAATCCCTCTCCAAACCTCTTAGGTGTAAGGTAAGCATCAATCCCTTTCTTTTTTCCATTTTTCTTTATTATTTACTTTTATTTTTTTGCTTTTTAATATTTGTTTTTATTATTGCTTTATTTTCCCTCATTGGGATTCTTTTATTCCTTTTGGGCTCATTGCTTAATTCTTACTCCTCTACTCTATCACTCTATAATTAATTAAAATTGATTTACTTAAGATAGTTAATTAAAATTTGATCTAATTAACTCAACTTGGTAAATTAGTTAAAGTTAATTAATCAATCAATCAATCATTTCTAATTCAATCAATTGAAACATGATAAAAGACTAAGACTAAACTAACCCCTTCGTAAGAAGGGAGAACTGCGTGGGTTATGATTTTCATTTAAAAGAATGTGTAGGCATGCTTGGTCCAAGCATCGAATCTAATTAAAATAAACCAACTTCTCCCCTTATCACCTTCTTCACTTAGCTAGAGTTTTCTTCTTAATTGTTGGTTTCCTTTATGATTAGTTTGGGGAATGTGTGACTTTCCTATAACCCATAAGGGCTAAAGGAAGTATTCTCTAATTTGGTTTCATTGTAATGTATAATTTACTTATTTCCTTTATTTTACTTTATTGTGTACTTTTATATTTAGAATGAATGAATGATCATGCATATCTTAATTGTTCATACATTATACTCGTTCATGAAATCAATTTTTAAGTTATTTTGTATTAAACTTGCCAAACTAATCTTTATTTTAAATGAACCAAAAACCTAGTCCCCGAATCCTCTCTAGTAAATCGAGGGCTAGTGTACTTTTCCTTCGGGGTAAATATTTGGAGTCACTTAATTAGATTTTTTTCTTAACTTTTTTCAAATAAAATAAAATTAAGGTAGCGACTCAAAAATCACTTTTCAAAAATCAATCTATCTGAGCTCGGGGGTTCCATCGTGAGTTCTTTCCCAATGAGCATTTTGATTCCTTTTAGCGGATTGGACAGGTGTTCGAGCGAGACTTCACACCTGGTATGGGGTGTCCCTCAGGCTTTAAATTATCTCCTGGTCCAGTACATATCATAAATTTGCGAGTGTCAACTAGGTTTAATTAAAAATTGTTTTCGCCCAGTTGCCACTTGAGGGGAGCTGTTAAAAATATAATATGGGAAAATGTCCCACATTAATTAAATACAAATATATTAAGTGATTAATATAGAAATGAACTCCCCAACCTTAACAAGCTAGCTTTTGGATGGTATCAGAGCGGGAAAAAAAAAAAGATCCATGCACCTTCCCCTGTTCTATCATAATTGGGACTGCGATTTCAATTTCTCTTTCAATTTTCGGTATATTTTGGGTCTAGTTTGATTTCATTTCTTCGCCCCATGGTTGGGTTTCTTTCAATTATCTTTCACTCAGAAATGGGCTTTCAAATTTGTTTCTTCACCCCGTTGTGAGTTTCTTTCAATTGTCTTTCGTCCGGTGATGGGTTTTCAAATTTGTTTCTTCGCCAGTGTTGGGCTTTCAATTGTAAATTTGTAAGTGTCAACTAGATTTAATAAAAAATTATCTTGACCCAATTGTCACTTGAGGGGAAGTGTTAATATATAAATCTCATATAGATTAAATATAAGATGTCGAATGAGCTTATATATAATTGGGTTCTCCAACCTCAATAGTTAGTTTTTGAGGTTGACACTTCCATGACTATATAAGCTTCCAATATTGTAAGATGATATCAATATAGGTTTGGCCCGGTTTCTTGATTTCCAGATTTTTCGTTTGGATGTCCAATCCTAGCGACTCAATCCAGTGTTGCCGCTGCGTTTCAGAGAGAGTGTTTGAATTTCTTTCCTAGTTTCTCGAACTGGATGTCTAGTCCCAATGAGCCCAGTTTCTAATCCAAGTGACAATTGGATATCCATTCTCAACTGTTATTTGAGGGGACTGTTAATAGTAATTTCACATTGATTGTGAATGAATAATATAAGTAGTTAATATATGGTGAGAGTTTATCATTAAATTGGCTAGTTTTAGTCATTTAAATTATGATAATACCCAATATATCAATATGTATTATGTGTATTTGTATTATTAGCACTCTCTTATATTTGTCTTCCTTCTCCATTCATAAAAATTAATAGATGAAATCAAGAACTCATGAGTAGTCAATTCATTAATATATTTTTTTCTTGAGTAAATTTGGTTTTAATAAGAGTTGAAATTCAATATCTTAAGTAGTTTTGTAAATGATTTCAGTACTATTAAATAAAAGTTATTAGTTTGAATCTATTGGTTAAACGTTTTAGTTATGGTTTAAGTCTTTCAATTTCCTTCTAATATGGAACTTCATATTTGATAGGCCAACAATTCAATTTCATCCATAAATTTACATGCTAAATGTAATTTCAATCTCGTTATTGAATTATCTCAATTTTATTCACACTTTTACTTTGGGTCTTATGGGAATTGCAAGCCCAGATATCAATTATTAGAAGCCTGAAAAAGCTTTTTGAATATCTATCATTTGTATAGATTGATAGGCAGGTTAATCAAATTGTGGACTGGGTGGCAAATTGCTCTTTGAAAAATTCTTTGTATCCTGCTTGGTTTGTTATTTATCCTCCCAGATTGTCTCAATTGTTGTAAACTGATGCATCTGGTTTTTAATGAAATCTAATATTGATTTAGCAAAAAAAAAAAAAAAAAAAATTAAGATTAATTAATAAAAATAACAAAGTTATTTATTATTAAGGAAAATAGTATTTATTTATTTATTTTTATATAGTTTGACTCCACTTTCTCACAGTTATAGAAAAAATTAACACAAAATTAAAATTAAAGGTGTAGCGAGAGAATCACCTGAAAATTTATGAAAAGACATCTGCCACTAAATCTACCATCATCGCTCCTTTATTTGGGATTTCTTGGTTCTTGGATCTCTTTAATTACTACGTCAATTCTGATGACTAGGAGTCTAGAACCTTTTTAGCAAAGAATTGCAGCTCGACACCAAGGCATTCTACCTTTTTTTTTTTTTTTTTTAAGATTTGATTGCCTTAATTTTGAGAAAGTACTAGTCTTTAAGATGGATTTCTTTTGCATTGTGTTTATGGGTTTATAGTGAAGAATTGTTTTTGGCCAATTTTATATCACAATTAACATAAATGCGCTTTCTAAATAATTTATTATTTTAAATTAACAATAAATTAAAATTTATTTATTGTATAGGTTGCTAAATTATAGTGAATTCTATTTATTTTTGTAACATGTAACTAATTAATTAAGTCTAGTGAATTTAAATGATTTAGACTTAATTAATCATTTTTAATTAATACTATATTTATTAATTTATTTATTAAATTAAGAAAAAAAATTGTAAGGTTGAGTCACTTGTGAGAGGCTTTGCAGTGCACCAAGGTCGCTACCTAGCGACTTTCGTTTATTTATTTTTTTAATTTTTTAAATTTTATAATTATATTTAATTAATATTATATTTATTAGTATGCATTGCACTAAATTTTTTAATTAATTTTTAATAATCATTTAATAATTATTTTAATTAATATATTTTATTTATTTATATAATTATTATTTTATTAATTATTTGAAATTTTTTATTAAATATGTTATTTCTTTTTTTTTTTCATTAATTTATTATTATTTTAAAAAAAATCCATTAATTTAAAAATGCATTTTCAATAGTGGATTGTATGCTAATCAACTAAATAATTTAGTAATTGATAATGAATAATTAATTATTTAACTGAACTTAGTCAATTAATGAAATTTTGAGTTTGATTATAATATCTTTTTTCTGAATCATTAATTTTTTTTATAGAATTTTAACAATTCATTTATAAAATTATATTAATGAAATATGAATTTTAAATTTAATAAAAGCATATATTATTCAAATTAATAAATTTTAAGTATAAATTATTAAAATTATATAATTATAGAAATGCCAATTTAAAATTAAAAATTTGAACGAAATTCATTTATATATCAAATTTATTTATATATCAAAGCATAATAAGAGTCTGTATAATTTACAAAATAACATATGAATAGTCATTTATTTTAATAAAAAAGATGTATTTGTCAAAAGAAAGTCGTCTTTTTTTATTAAAATTAAACGACTTTATTTCATACATACTGAAAAAAGTCGTCTATTTTTAATAAAAAGATGACTTTTGACAATTATTTCTTATATTCAACTAATTTAACTCAAAATAATAATCAACATTTAAATAATATAAATCGGTTCATTTTATACCCTTATATGAATATTTTAATTAGATATTTGAGTATAAAGAATTAAATATTAAAGATGTAAAAAAAAATTAATAATTCAAAAGAAAGCCTTTTTTTTTTTATTAAAACCAGACAATCTTCTTTTATACATACTGAAAAAGTCATATATTTTAAATAAAAAATATGACTTTTGATAATTATATCTCATACTCCACTAGTTTAATCCAAAATAATAATTAACATTTGAATAATATAAATATGATCATTTTATACTCTTATATGCATAGTCAAATCAAGATATTTGAGTATAAAAAACTAAGTATTAAAGGTGTAAGAAAAATTTGAGAATTCAAAAGAAAGTCGTCTTTTTTTATTAAAAAAGACGACTTTCTTTCATATATACTGAAAAAAGTCATATGTTTTAATAAAAAAGATGACTTTGCCAAAAGAAAGTTGTCATTTTTATTAAAATCAGAAGATTTTCTTTTATACATACTGAAAAAAAGTCATACATTTTTAATAAAAAATATGATTTTCAGCAATTATATCTTATATTCTACTAGTTTAGCCCAAAATAATAATTAATATTTAAATAATATAAATCAGATCATTTTATACCCTTATATGCATAGTCAAATCAATATATTTGATTATAAAGAACTAAGTATTAAAAGTATAAGAAAAATTTGAGAATTCAAAAGAAAGTCGTCTTTTTTATTAAAAAGACGACTTTCTTTCATACATACTAAAAAAGTCATATGTTTTTAATAAAAAAGATGATTTTGCAGAAAGAAAGTTATATTTTTTTATTAAAAGCAAACGATTTTTTTTTATACATACTGAAAAAAGTCATATACTTTTAATAAAAATATGACTTTTAGCAATTATGTCTCATATTCTACTAGTTTAACCTAAAATAATAATTAACATTTGAAAAATATAAATCAAATCATTTTATATCCTTATATACATATTCAAATCAAGATATTTAAATATAAAGAATAAGTATTAAATGTGTAAAAAAAATTAAGAATTCAAAAGGAAATCGTCTTTTTTATTAAAATCAGACGATTTTCCTTTATACATACGGAAAAAAGTCATCTATTTTTAATAAAAAAATGACTTCTGACAATTATGTCTCATACTCTATTAGTTTAACTCAAAATAATAATTAATATTTGAATAATATAAATCAGATTATTATAGTATATTGTATTCCTTGGTAATATAATAAAAGTTGGTATTTTATAAAAAAAAAAGGACAAAATATGAGGAAAAGATAAAATTATAATAATAATTATTAGTAGTCATTTCTAGTTTTCTTATATCAATTTGATTTTTTTTTTTCTGCTGTGAAATGAATTAAATTGTGTCTTCATCAAATTACATTTTTTTTTAAAATTACATGTTAGTAAGAGTAAATAGAAATTTTGTTGGTTAATATGTTAATCATACTTAAAATTACAGTTGTCGATTAATTGAATTAGTATTCACTATTTCACTATATAATTAAAGATATAATTCAAAAATGTCATTCAACTAACTAGTGCTAGATTCAACTTGACTAAATTTTAATTAAAAATTAGTTGAAATTGATTTCATAAATTCTTTTACTTTTTTATTATTATTTAGAATTTATAGATATAAATGAATCTTATTAAATTTTATGAAGTTTATTTATAAATAATTAAATACATACATTTTATATTTAATATAATTTTTTTTAAAAAATTTATCTAATTAATTCTATAAAATTAGTTATATTTAAAAAAAATCCTATCAAATTTGATGAAATTTACAAGTAATTAAAAGGAAAAATTATTTTGAGATTTCTAAACTTATTATTATTTTTTATTTATTGCAATATCCCAAAATTTTATAAATTTTATAATTCATATTTTTATAAAAATATATATTTATTCAGTTTTATTGAATATTTATAATTTAAAATAATATATGTATTTATATAATTCTAATTATATTTTATGCTTATATTTGGAAAATAAAAATGATGTATGTAATTAAGGTAAAATATATTTTCTTTTTACGAAAATTAATTAAATAAGAATATTTATTTGGTTAGTTATAATTTTCTTTAAAATAAAAGAATTATTTTAAAATAAAATGACATTTAATTGTGTAAAAATATATATATATAAAATGTATAAATTTTTAAGTTCGAACTTGTAACCTAAGAGAGATTAAACTAATTGTTAACCAATAAGTCTAAGTGGTTTTATTGAAATTTTGTTATGTATTATGATATAAAAGATTTTTTTTTATTATATTTTAAATTAATTGTTATTTTATTTTGAATAAAAAAATATAAATAAGCGGATTGGTTCACTTTTAAACTAACCAATCAACTGTTGCAAGTGTTGGATTTGAAGGGGATAAGGAGAGAAGAGAGAGAGGGAAGGACGACAGAAACTTCTATTAAGCAAAACGCTGCCTTTCTGTCACTGGAATCTGACACGCGCTGCATCAGAGGAAAGCTGCACCACCGATCTGTCCAACGACATTAGCCTCACCGCCAATTGCCATCGAAATTCGTCGCACGCGCTGTCTGATTTCACTGTCGGCGAGATCTTTTGAGCTTGATTCCGGCGACTTTTCTATCTCTTTTTTCGGAGATTCTGGTACGGTTGAATTTCTTATTTTTCAAACTTTCATTTGATATATATCATTTGCTTATTTTTAACTAATTTGAAAAATTCATTAAGTAACAAGTAAAACAATTAAAATTTAGTTACAAATTTATCAGGTAACCAGTCACTTCAATCAATGATTGAGATTTAAATTTAATTTAAAGTTGATGATCTAACGGTCGTAAATCACAGAGATATCTATATACTAGGGACACTATAAAAGGCCTCATTATTTTTTAATTGATGATTATAAATGGGTTTTTGTTTAATTGAATTTATGGTTTTTGTGAGAATAATTTTCTTGTGGTTAGCATTGAAGCTATTTTTTTTCCTTTTTAATTATTGAGATTTGAAAAATGTTTTTTTTTTTTTTATCATTTAAACCTATAAAAAGAAATACTGTATTTTTTTTTAAAATTTTTCTAAATATTGGGGTGAATTGATATTGCAAAAATGATAGTAATTTGTCACATTATTTCATTATTACAGCTGCAATTTTTTAAAATCAATTATATGACAGTTAGATATTATGTTGAATATTTGCAATATGCGAATCAAATTGCTATTGTTAAGTTAGTTGATTATATATCAAGTAATTTTTTATTAAAATTTGTATTTAGTAACTGACGATTAATGAAATTTAAATATATTTAAAAAAAAATTATTGATATTGTATTATTTTTCTTTTTAAATTGATCCTAAATTTAATTTGTCTTTTCCTTCAACTTTCAACCTATAGAGAGAAAAATGTTCTCTCTTTCTTTCACTTTAAAAACTAAATCAAAACCAAATAATTTCATCTGAAAATAACTTATACGCTGGCCAAGGTAACTTAAACCAAATAATTTATTAACTATCAGACAAAATGAGAGTCAAATTAAATATATATAAAATTTTCTACTTTCCCTAATGATAAACAATTCCGCTATCTTTGCACATTTGCCGTTATAGATTTGGACTTGATCGATCCAAAATAAAATGTGAGACTGAAATTGAAGGGTGGACTTATTTTCACCCCTCCAAATATTTATCACACTTTTATTATCTTTTTTAGGGTTTATTTGATACACTTTAAAATTAGAATTCAAATAGAATATGATTTTAAAATTTTATACATCTATTTTCAATTTTATTTTTTTAAATAATTAAATAAAATTTATTGATTAAATTAATAATTACACATAAAAAAATATATATCATATCAATAAAAATTAGAATCATTTGAATTATTCAAATATTTAAAAAAAATAGAAAAAATTTTAGATTATTTGTATAGCAAAGTAAAAAATAAAATCCTATTATTGTAATAGTGGTAAAAATTTATTTTTTGTATAAATTATAATAAATTTGTAGATAAATTTTAATTTATATATCTTTTATTTCTTTTAAGAATTTATCTTTTTTTTTATATTTCTTTTAAGAATTTATCTTTTTTTTTATATTTATAAAATTAAAAATTAAAAATTATTTACTATAAAAATAACATATTTGACTCGATAAATAATAAAATATTTTTAAAAAATAAAAATAGCGTGTTTCCATATAATAATAAAATTAATTATTTTATAACTTTTATTACTTGAACATCTAGTATATTCTTTTAAATTTTATAATATTATAAAATAAATTTATAAATTTTGGGATTACAATCACATGTATCATAGAAATTAAATTTTTATTTGTTTTTATTAAAAAAATAGATAATTGAAAGTAAAAAAAAATGGTTAAAATTTGCTTATATGAACATGCAACTACCCAAAGTTTAAGGGCTGAATTTTAAGAATAATTAGGTGGTGTTTGATAATCGAATTCAATACTTAAAATTAAAATTTTTAATACTTAATCATTATTAATTGTTTAGTAATATTTGTCTTAAAAAATTCAATTAAGTTAAAAATCACTAAAAATAATAAGTCAAAATTTTATTTTCTCCAACAAAATTAAACACTAAGTCAAAGCTATATTTGACTATTTATATTTTAATTTGATGTTGAGAAAAATATTATATTTAACATGTTAATTATAATTTTTTAATGTTAATTAAAGGTTATTAAAAATGGTGTATGTACTATTATAAAAGTTTAAAATGGTTAAATAATAATTTTAAATAATATTTAAATGATATTTTTTTAATAAAAATAAAATTTAATGCCAAATAAATTATAATTATAATTATGATAAATTACTATTTAATCCCTGAAATTTATCTAAATTAATTATTTGGTCCATATAGTTTAAAAAATGATCTCTTTTATTTATGAGATTTCATTTCGTTACACTAAATAATCTTTCTATAAAAAATTTTACATTTTTCTGTCAAAAAAATTAAATAATAATAATAATAATTTTAAATACCAAAATACCCCTTTCCCTATCATATCATCTATGTGCCATAATAATAATAATTTTTGTTAGAGTTTCTTGTTGTGATTTCCGGCCAAAGACAATTAAGCATATCTACAATATGTTTGTCACTAATTCAAAAAGAGCACTTGAGATTACCAACAAAAAAAAAAATTCATAGCAGAAACTTTTCCAATATCGTCGTCATTCTCATCACCCATCAAGACTTCAACTACCACCTCCACCAAGAACAACCTGCATCCATTGGGAACCTGATCTAGTTTTTTTTTTTGTCCAATTTCTTTTTTAGGAATACCAAAATTTTGAGAATAAAATGAAAAAATTCATGCATGAGTGGGTTTGATTAGCCTCAAAGAAGAACTAATTAAAATGACCCAGATTTTAATTTTGAGTTTCTTCTCTAACTGATGTTGGATGGTGAAAAGACGAAATTTTCAATATATGAATTGAAGCTGGGATGTTAACGATGACCGGCATGGAGCGACGTTACTGTCCAGATCGGAGCTGGGATCAAGCTTGCAGTTGTCACCTCTTGTCCGACGAGTTCTTACTTATGCTTCTCTTTAGAAACTAATTAATGGCTATTGTCTTTCATACTTGGTCTGTATTTTCTTGATTTGGTGATATAGTTTCATGCAAACCCAAGTCATTAATTTAGTTATATAGTCTTGCAGCGATCTATATTGAATAATCGGTCTTTTTCGGTGGATTTTGTTTTTGTTGTTCAGATTGTGTTTCTTGAATTTTTTTTTCTGAGTATTCCATTAATATGAAATTGATGAATTTTTGATTGATTTTTTTTTTCCGTTTGATGACCAAGATCAGGGTGAAACTCATATTTTCTTTCATAGAATTGCAATTTTCCTCCTTAATCTCATAACATATCTTTCATGAAATAATATATTTTTTTCAGATCCAAGAAAAAAAAATGTAAAAATCATTAGACAAAAAAAAAAAATGTTATGAAAATTGTTGTATCAATATTATGGTTTCTGGATTAGTGTGAGAGAGATGACATGAAATATAAAATTTAATTGTAAATAAAGAGTATTTTAGACTTTTTACAAATTTTTAACGAAAAAATTAACAGAATGATTATTTAGTGTAACGGAATGAAATTTCAGGAATTAAATAATTCATTTCTCAAACTGTAAGGATCAAGTCATTATTTAAAGTAAATTTCAGGGATTAAATAGTACTTTACCCTTAAAATTAAGAAAAATGGTTTATCCAATTTCTAGATGGGATCCAAAATGGCTGAAGATGTTGGGTGTTGATTGTGATGCTCAATCAGTCAAGTGAAGACTCTATATTTGGACTTTAATTAGAGTTATCATCTAAGATGCAAATATGGATTAATTGAGCATTAGATTTATGGATATGCATGACTTAAGTTGTTAATTAAGGATAATAAAAATTTTAGGGGTCCATAATTTTTAATTTATTTTAATGATAAAAAAATGTTCTTGGTTACATGAAAGAAAGAAAGAAGTGCATGTATTTATACTATAAGGAAAATTATTCTTGCCTACACTAAGTATATATACTTATTTCATATATCAAACTAATGAGTGATAAGATATTTAACAAAAGTGATAAATTAGTTATTTAACTTTACTGTCGAGGACAATTAAGGACAAATTAACAACAAAGAAGTGCATGCATACATACTATAATGTTCGTGGAATTAAAGTGTTAAAATTTATTAATTTTAAAAAATTAAAGTAGAATTGATTTTTAAAAAAAATTAAGACTAAAAATATAATATAATTTAAAATCCTCAAGAATTATTGTAATGAAAAATTGATATTTTTAATAATGACTAAAGTGTTTAATTATTATTAAATTTTTTAAAAAATAAAATTATTGATCTTAAAACTGCAAATATCAAAATATATATTAAAATACATTTTAGAAACTATTTAATAATTACCAAAAAATAAGGAGCAATTTTTATAAATGAATGAAAAATAGTTATTATTATTATTATTATTATTTTGATTAATGGTAACATTTATTATTATTGACAAAAATGACAAATTAGTCATTCAACTTTACTATTGAGGACAATTAAGGACAACTTAACTTATTTAATTATCAGCTCTCACGCGTTTTAAAAGGCGATTGTGTTACACGCGGACATTTTTATCAGTTTCAGAACTCCGCTGTTTTTGAACGGTAAGTTTTGAAATTTATTTGTCCAAAAAAGCTAATTTGTCCTTAATTGTCCATGACAGTAAAGTTAAAGGACTAATTTGCCACTTTTGCTTGAGATATTTTATTCAATATTACTCTTTTGTCTATTTTTTTTATTCAGTGAAAATACATCGGTATCTTTTTTTTTTTTAATATATACTTATCTTATTGGATTGATGTCTACACTTTAAACAAATTTATATTTTTAGGATTGTGGATAGTATTTTCTCTTTCTTCCTTCAACTACAATCATTGTCGGTTTTTTTTTTTTTTTTTTCTTTAAAGTCTAAACGAGGCCATATATAAGCATTTCTTTTTCAATTTTTCTAATTTATTATATATATATATAATTTTTTTTCCCAAAAAAAGAAATAACTAGCATTTAAAGGGTATGCAGCCCAAAAGTACAAGTACAAATAAGTGTAAGGGGAAAAGCCCAACAGATAATAAAAAAACAACTACCCACAATTGGGTTTCATATTTGGGCTTTAAGCCCATTACAGAAACAACCCTAAGGCTGAAAAAACAGAGGAAATAACACAAATGCCCCTGAGTCTTAGAACTCACTGCCGACGCTCTTTTCACAACCGCAGGAGACCAAGATCGGAAGGGGAGAAACCCAGGATGGGGGACATTCGTGGTTGAGCCATCCATAGAAAACATGTACCTCAGATTTACAAGAATTGCCCTCCACTGCCACACAAACCACCTAGCAGTGTCACCATGGCAGAGAACGGGTTCCTCTTGGTGAAAGGACCAAAGCCAGAGCTTTAGAGGAGCCGTTCCTCTGCTAGGGGCTCCAAACCTCAGCCTCCAATACAAATCAGCCCATAGAAACACAACGAAGGAAGCAGAGCCATCATTAGCTGATCTTTCTCTCATCCACCGCCGTGCAAGACCAAACTTCACTATAAGGAGCACAGATCGGCGAATAGGATGGACGCCGCCGTAGCTAAGAACAGCAATACTGCCGTAGGTGAGTAAATTCATAGATCCAAAAAGCCCATAGAGATCGGGAGTCAAAATCATCAATATAGAAGCCACAAGCGGCTTATTTAATAGAAAAGCAGTAAAAAACACAAAACACAGGGAAGAAAAAAGGTATACCCGCCGGTGGTAAGCCACCGGAAAAAACCTTAGACAAAAAATCTAGCGTCGTTTGCACAGAGAAGACAGAGAGAGAAAAGAAAGAAATAATACACACTATTATATATATATTAAAGCTCTTTAGGCAAAAAGAGAAAAAATCTTTCAGGTGGCAAAGGCTATTTGGATTATTTTTATTATTCCCTCTTATATGGTTAATTAATATATCTTTAAGTTCTATGTATTGATAAGATCTTAAATCATGTAGACAGATGATAATCCCAGCAAAGATATATGAAGTCTACGTTGAAAATTTTCAGATCAATTAAAAATAATTAATAATCATGATTTTGCTTGACCAATATGTCTTTTATAAAATTCAGTTAAATATATATATATATATATATATATATATATATATATATATATATATATGTATTTTATAAAATTACATAGAGTTAATATTTAAATATAAGTTGACAAGGAAATCTTTGACTAAATCAAGTCAAGCATAAGTTAAAAGTTAAAGTAAATTATATTCAACTAGTTGAGTTTTACAGTATAAAATGGATTAAGCTATTTAGATTGAATTATCCTTCTTATTATAAGCCATTCAAAGTTCTTATAATTAATCAATAAGAAATCTATCTTACACTCAATTTTACTATATGATTTAAGATTGTTAGTTTGATGAGCAATGATAGTTTGACATTGCATAATAACATGAAAGTTAGAAGTGCAATAGCTTAAACATAATGTTTCCCAATTGTTAAACATCCTTAAAGTGGGGGTAAATCAATGTCTGAGAAAAAGTATTGTTCTGCCTAATGTGGATAAGGTCAAGTTGCTCCTCTAATTGCAAATATTGATTATAAATTAAAGACATTAAATTTATCTTTATCAGATTAATTAGATGAGTGGAGCCCTCATTGTTAAGCATCAAAGCATATAATAGTGGAGTCAATATAAAGAAAAAAAATGAACAAAAACAAAGAAAACTAATATATATATATTTTTCTCAAGTTCATCACTTTATTTGTGTTGGATTTAGGTTAGATTCTCAAACTAATTAAGTTAATGGATATAAAGCCACTTATAACTCCGACACAAATATTCCTTGGTGACTAAGAAGAAATTAAATCCTATAATTAAGATATGCAATTAATTAATTTCATAAATTAACTTGATTGATAAAAAAATTTTACTCTTTCTCTTCATTAATTAGAATTTAATTTTTATAGTCAACACTTAATTAATTTAGATTTCTCCGATAATTAAAAACACTCAACTTTGATTAATGTGTAAACTGAATTGAAAATACTCGTATCATTTGGATTAAAAAAAAAAACAAATAATTAATTATTTAATTTGGATAAGCACAAAATCTAAGAGACCTTGTATGTATATGTAGTAGCTTTAGACAAGTAGGCAACAACTCATTTTAAGTGGCCAAAAATAATGCACTAACTTTATTGTTACTTTAGCATGCAACATTTTCATAGTGCTCTTTTGTGGCCTGAAAATACTGATCATAGTGATGATTAATTAGCCAACAGATAAATTAATAAAGCCCTATCAAATTTTTAAATCTCCTTCATATATATAATGGAAAATGTTGAGAAATATATGAAAAATGAAAAAAAAAATTATAAGAAAAAAATGCATGTGATGATATATTGAAATAATAAGAGGAATTATTATATATATACATAGAATATTCAAGTTTACTTCAATCTCTTTATAAATAATTGGTTTTACACTTGCTAGAAAATAAGAGCAAATTCCAATATCATCTAACAATATAATTCACTAATTTTATACCCATATTAGAGTACTTTTTTTCTTAATTGTGGATTAAAATTTTTAAATTTATAATTGTCCCTCTTCTTTTGAATTATGAAAAAGAAATATTATATAAAAGTGATGCATCAATTATACAAAATTTCCCAACACATATAAAATAAAATTGCTATATAATCTAAGGGAAAAATTGTATATTGAGTGAATAATTATTAGGTTGTTCATTTCTTATTAACTTGTAAATATTATATATAAAATTTGAGTGCTAAAGCTAAAGTATCATGTTTCCACTTGCTCAAGCATCCTAGGATAGGCTAAATTAAGTAACCTAAATTTAATTAATTTGGAGCAAATATATCCATTATAAAAACTTTTGATTAATTTAGCTCCTGTTTTTAGGGAATCTTTTGTCCAATTTCAATAATTTTAAGTATTGGAGTGTGGAATCTTTTATAGTACAACAAAATACTGCAAAGTCAGAAAATTGATAGTAGCTTTTTTGAAAATAAAAGAGAAAACAAAGGAAAAAAGAAAGGAAAGGAAAAAAAGAAATACAGGAAAAATGGAAAACAAATTCAGTTTCTTATCCAACTGAAAAAAAAAAAGAGAGGATATTATCCACTAAATGAATATACTTTGTCACCTAAAAAATATAATTTTCTGTGTATTATTTGTCTAGAATGAGATTTTTTTTAAACATTACATAAAAGATTTTAATATTAATAAGAATTGAATGATGTCGTACTCTTATAAAGTTTATAAAATTTAATAAATTTATTATTAGATTAAGAGGAAATTATATAAAATTACCTTGTAGTTTCACACTTATTTTAAATGGGACTGTAACTTGTTTCGTAACACTTTAATATTTTGTGATTTTATCTGTTAAATATTTTAGTGACAAATGTCTTAACATCATTAAATTTTGTTAATGTGACATAAAAAAATAATTATTATTTTATTTTTTTAATAATTTAAAGTCCAATTAGATATTATGGGGCCCACAATTAATTTAAAAAACTAAAAATTAAAATATGAAACAATTTAAATTAGTTATCTTATTTTTCCTAACATATTTTGTTCAATTTTGCAAGAAAAATCAAATTTCAAAAGTAATTTATATATGTATATGAATGTTTCTTTTTAATATATATATATATATATATATATATATATATATATATATATATATATATATATATAAGCAAAAAGAAATGAAAAGTAAAAAAGACTCACTTGAAGGGATGACCAAAAGAGTGGTGGCAACAATCTGAAGCAATAATAAATCCGGCCAGTAGTCAAATGGTGCGCGAAGAGCGAATCGAGACACTGACGGTGATTGGACATGCTGGATTAAATCAACGATGACTTACGACAAAGCTTGGCTAGCGTCTAGTTTCTTGCCAAGCTTGGACACGCAATGTGTGCTGGAGATAGAGGCTTCTTCGTGCACGACCTGGACTTGTGTGTGGAAGGTAATGACGACTAGGTCCAACTGCTGGTATGGTGTGACAGTGATGATGGCGATGGGTCTTGGTTGGAGGTGACATGTCCAACATCTGGTCTAGTGTGATGGCGATGATGGCGATGAGTCTTAGTTGGAGGCGGCAGTTTCAACGGCTGGTCTCCGATCAATAACGATTCCAACGCCAACAATGGAGCTCTGATCGACAAATGAGAGGTTGATGGTGATTTTACTTTTTTAATTTATTGCTTTTTTAATTTTTTCTTTAAAAATAAGATAACTAATTTAAATAATTTAAATTGTTCTATATTTAAATTTTTAATTTTTTAAATTAATTATAGGCCCCACAATATTTAATTGGACTTTAAATTATTAAAAAAAATAAAATTTTAATTATTTTTTTTTATGTCATATCAGTAAAATTTAAAGGTGTTAAGGCATTTGACATTAAAATGTCTAACGGAGAAAATCACATAGCACTAAAGTGTTACAAAATAAACCACAATCTCATTTAAAATAAGTGTGAAATCATATGATAGTTTTATATATTTCCCCCTAGATTAAAATACCAATTGCCCGTGACCAGAATATTATTGATTATTGGGATTATATATATAGTGAGAGGTGGTGCTATAAAAAATTTATTTTTTTGCCATAAAAAAATTATTAAGAGTTTTTATTTATTTATTTATTATTTTTTTTTATGGTATGTAAAAAAGATGCATCGGAAAATAAAATGTCAATATTCAAATAGAGTTCTAGATTTTTTTTAGATGAGAAAAAAAAAAAAAAAAAACCTCAATCGGTAAAGTATTCCAAAATGATAAAATAAGAAAATATTAGAATTTATAATATCCTGTTCATTTGTTAGCAGATTAATTTAAGTAAATTACTAACATTATTATTATTATTTTTTGAAGGATACTAACATTATTTTTTAGAAAAAAAAAAAAAAAAACTATTAAGAGAAGGCTCAAGCTATACTTTTATTTTTCAAAAGTGAATGAAACATTTTATATATCACAATATATTAGTCCCCACTTTTTTAAATAAAATAATTTTTTTAATTTCTTACTTTTTAACTATTTAATAAGATAAGTGTTGCCGAGATGAGAATGTTAAAATGAATGTTTGGGCATACTAAAATGCATAAGATACGTAATAAAGCCATTTGAAATAAAATGAGAGTCACATCGATTAAGGATAAGATGAGAGAATGGAGATTAAAATAGTTTGATCACGTGAAACGGAAATTTTGGGAGATTTCGATTAGGAAAATTGAGCACATCGTGATAGAGGATAGGAAGAAAAGAAGAAGTATATCTAAACTAACTTGAAGGAGAAGAATACAATATGATTTAGAGGCATTACAATTATCAGAAGATGTCATCCAAAATCGTTTAGAGTGGAAATAAAAAATCCATATAGCCGGCAACTAATGGCAAAAAAAAAAAACTTAGCCGTCTCTCATTCTCCTTTTCTCTGTAGTTCTTCCTTAAATTTTATTTCTTAAACCACCGCCGATCTTCTCTTTTGATTGGTGGTGGTTCCAATATTTTATGTTAGATTCAATATGGATAGTCTCATCCCTACTGTTGTTGCCACATCCACCACTAGCTCCACTCATTCGTCATCTACTTATGCGTTATCCTCTACCATTGCTCGAAGCTTCTTATACTCGATCTCGTTTTCTGCCTCCTTACTTCCACCGTCGCCTCCCAATCTCCATTTTTACTATATGCTTATGGATGAGTATGTGCTTACTACTGTTAGGGTGATACTTTTCATTTTATTATTTTGTATTAGTTTGTTTTTTATTTTTTATGTTATTTTATCTTTCATTGTTGGAAGTTTTGTTATGTCTTCCCTTGTTGGAATTTTTTTTTTTATTATGAGTCTGATGGTATGTCTGTGTACTATTACGTTTCAGATACTCGCAAAGAGGACAGTGATTTGTCACATTGTTCCACTATTACAGTCGCAGTTTTTCAAAACCAACTATATGGCAGTTGGATGTTCTGTTGAATATTTCCGTCTGCGAATTAGTTTGCTCTTGTTAGGGTAGTTGATTTTATGTCAGGTCCTTTTATATTGAAATTTGTATTCAGTCACTTATGATTAATGAAATTTAATTTTATTTCAACAAAAAAAAATCCATATAGCCGACCCAATTAATTTTGAAATTAAGATTTAATTGAGTTGAATTTTTTACTTTTTTAACTATTTAAGGAATAAGAGATTATTTTATATGAAAATTTAATGGTTAAAATATTGTCGAAAGTAAAAAAAAAAAAAAAAAAAAAAAGGAATTAAAATATATAATATCATTAAATCTCATGAGTTAATAATATTTTACTTTATCCAATAAATTTCATATGCTAATGATTTAATTGAGATTTGCCGGTTGCCACAACGCACCAATGAAAAATGCCGCAAGCCCGCAACCTATTTTGGCCAAAAATTACCAAATTTTATATTTTTTTTGAAATCAAAATTTGAATTATTGACATTTTAATATATTCAATCTCAAATAACTTTGAAATCCTCATTATATTTTCTTCTTTTATTAATTATTTTCATCGTTAATTATATATACAACAATGTGACAAATATATTTTATTTTAATAATTTATTAGGATTGAATTAATGATGAAATTAGCAATTTATCATTTTTTTTATATTTATTTAACCTATAAAAAATTTGAAGACCTAATTTTATTGAAAATAATATCAATGATAAAATTAAAAAAAAAATAATTGGATTTAAAAAAAATAAAAAATTTATAATAAAATCGAAAAAGTAAGAAAAAATGTAATTTTTTTTTTTCTTTTTGCAATTAGGCCAAATATTTTATTGCACTATATGCCTACTACCACCTAAATAAAGTTTTTTTTAGAAAAGGCAACATAACAATTTTTTTTTTTTCTTTTAACAATAGATACAGATGTTAGTAATTAGGAGGATTGGGACAGTTAGAAGTTAAGACATGAGCAAACTTGGTATCCACCAAGTATTTGCCAATGGAGGGACTCGAACACACTGTTTTAAAAATTGGTTCGAATCAATCGGTTCAATCGAAAATTACTGATCATTCATTGAAAAAATTAAAATTTCAATTAAACCACTCGTTGATCGGTTTTAATCGGTTTTTAGCTGGTTTTAACTGGTCGAATCTCTATTAATAAGAATCTGATAAAAAAATAAAAAATGAAAAATGAAGAGATTTCAACTAACTGGTCGGATTATCAATTCAATCAATTCGATCGATTAAATCATAAATCAATAATTAAATCGATTCGATTTTTAAAATACTGATTAGACATATGCCTTGTCAAAGATAAGGGTACATGACCACCCGGCCAAAGCTTGATGGCGGCAACAAAACAATTGAGAACAAAGCTTTGGTGCAACACTGTAGTTGGAGAGCCCAACTCAAGAGCTCCACAAGGCCTCAATTTTAGCTATATATTTATAACATAATAAACTCTACAAATGCCTAAAAAAACAAAAAATCTACAGCAATTTAAATTTTGAAATAAATTGATTTTAAAATTTTAATTTTTCAGAATTTAAAAACAATATTAATGTTTTTAAAGTTAAAAACAATAGTAAAACTGTAAAAGTAATTATATTATATTATTGTTTTAGAAATATTTTTAGGTAGACTGAATCTACCATTTTATTTATAAACTAACTCAATAAAAATAAGACATATCAATTAATAATATAATATAAAATTATTAATGTGACATCATTAATTAATGTATTTTATTTTTATTGAATTAGTCTATAAATAAAGTAACAGATTCATTGTACCTAATAATTTCTCTATTGTTTTAAGAAGAAAAGTAATAATTATGATACTACATTAATTACGTACTACTTCTTTTCTTTATAAAAAAATTATATTAATTCACAAGGATATAAGTATTTTTTCTATTTACTCTCAAAAAAAAGTATTTTTTCTATTTATAATATATATATATAATTTTAAAATTGAAATGAAGGCTGCAAACTCAACAACAAAAAAAGCCACTCACTTTGAGTTTCGAGCGAGCTGAATGATATACTCCATTGGTTTCATAATAATTATTTTTTTAGAAAAGTGATTTTGTTTCAATATAATTACCGTTTTATAAACCCCAATGTAACATTAATTGATTTTTTTTTTAAATTTACCCTTAACATTAATTAACTTAGTGTTATTGGTAGAATTTTAGTGAAAGACAAATTAATGGTATATTAGTCTATTTGATTTGAAATTATTCCTAATTTATTGTTTTCTTAATCTAAGTGCATTCATCTAAAATGATAATTATTGTGAAACAAATGAAGTATTATATTGTCTTTTGAAAAATATTTCAGTTAAAAAAAAGAATGAGTTTTGCAGATTATAGATCGAGGGTTGGGAGTTATAAATGAATCATACTCAAGTCAAATCAATAATTATGCAAATTAATACTCAATGAATTTAGGTCATCAAAATTTGAGTATTTTAAATTTTATGCAAATTTAAATTTATAAAATATGAGTCAATTATATAGACGAATTTATAAGTGGAATTAAAATTTAACACCCTACTCACATAGTTGATATTTAGAAATTATGCAATGATATATAGATATCATGTATTTGAATCAACTTCAATTTACAATTCTTCATAGGAAAAATAGTTTTTAAAAGTATTGTTTGTTTGGAAAGTAACCACATCGAATAATAATAAAATATATAAAAAAATTTATAAATGAGTATATGTTGAACTTAATATAAATCAATTGATTTTATGCAAGTAAATTTCAATACTTGCCCATTTATAAGTCCATGTATATACGGATTCATAGATTTTAATATAGTATCAAAGCTTTAAATCCATTTGTGAGCAAGTGTCAACTGACCTATTATATTGAGTCACGAGCCAACCCGGTTGCATTTGAGAGGATGTGTTGGGAAAAGTATCACACATGCCCAACATGCTGGATCTTAGGTTTATTTGTGTGCAAGTGTCAATCGGCCTATTATGTTGAATCACAGGCCAACTTGGTTATACTTGAGGAGGTGAGTTGGGAAAAATATTCCACATCGAACAAAATATGTCCGTGGACTTTAATATTATTATCATTCATGTTTACTTGTATGTCTAAAAATAGTTAAAAGACTTAAAAGTGTGTGGGTGTGTACAATTTTTTTTTTTTTTTTTTTTTTTTTTTGCCGAAAGAAAGTAGACTAGCATTAAATGGGATGGAAATCCAAAATTAGTACAATCAGAAGAATTACAACAGGTATAACCCATATAGGAATAAGCCTAATGGATCTATAGTCCATACACAACCTGCTTTTAAAAGAGAATTTTTGACTTGGGCTTAAAGCCCATACAATAAACACTCAAGGTCTGTACAAATTTGCCTATTCCACAAATGCCCCTGACTCTATAACTCTGTCCAGAGAGCACTGTCATCATCACCAAAAGCTGCACCAGCACCGGCGATGGACAAGGCCATAATAGAGGCATTGGATTTGAGCCTACCAAAAGAAAGTTGCATCGATAAGTAGGATTTTCCGCCCTCCACTCCAACAATAATCCATAAGCAGCGGATTGATGATGAAGACTCCCACTCCTTCCATATATTAGCCATCGCCTGAAGAGGGCAGATCTACCATCATTAGGACTGGAGCTCAGCAAACAAAAACACAAAAACGCTAGATCAGTCCAATTTGAAGCTCCAGAGCCTGAGCTAGCCTTCCTTTCCCCCTCCCACCAGAAGCCTTTGAAGGTCCCAAAGATGGATCGTCGGTGAGAGAGCCGGACGTAGCCGGAGGGTGATAAGACAACAGCAGCACCCCAAAAATTAACACTAATTTGACAAACAACAAAGCAAACAAAGAGCCAACTTAATCCGTACACAGCGGGAGCACAAGACAAGGGAAAGGATCCCATTTATTTGAATTGAAATTAAAGAGAGAAGAGGGTAGTGGGTTCCCCACCAGTGGCCGGAGCCGTTGGTGGTGCCCCTAATCAAATCTTATAGAGATAGACAAGCTACAGAGAAAAAGAGACTTCGAGAGAGAAAAAGAGTTTTTCTCTTGTGGGTGTGTACATTTCATGGACTTTAATATTGTTGTCATTCATTTTTACTTACATGTCTGAAAAAAAATTTATTTATTTAGTCCTGTTATGTTGGGTTACGAACCAATCCGATGCATTTGAAGAGTGTGTTGGGAAAGGTATCCCACAACGAATAATGGCAAAATATATAAAAGACTTATATAAGTGAGTGAGTGTATATGAATCATAAACTTTCATATTGTTGTCATTTATGTTTACTTAATTGCATGTCTAAAAAAGGTTATAGAAATTAAAATTTTTATTTATTTATTCATTTATTTTATTATTTTTTCTAACTTGATTGATTGCGCAATATGTAGATTACTGACTAGTTTTTTTTTACACAATTTAATCGAAGACTGGTAAAAATAAATAGAAAAATGAAGTATTTAAGAAAAAAAAAACTCACAATGTTCTGTTTATTAACTTCGTTGAGTGAACTGTATCTTCTTTGTGTTAGTTGACCTAAGTCGCACCATTACTGCTGGGGTGAGGCTTGGCTTCCGAACCTTACGTGAGACGAGTTTCTGCCTCATACAGCTCGGGCCGAAGACTGGGGGAAGTTTAGGAGAGATGGGGAGACCCAGCAGCTGCCGGTCAGGGCGGGGATAAGCTTGTGAAGAAGAAAGCTTATCCCCCTCCTGGATATCCCATGCTTGGAAGCTAGATGTTACCTGCGCCCTTGTCTCTTCTTTCGAGACGTTGAGGGTGAGAATGCCTTGTCTCAAACAGTAGTTCCTCATCAACAGGCCAGAATGAAGAAGCAGGGTTCCAAACTTGTGAACAGACGCCTTGGTCTAGCTTTAATCACTAAAGAACTAAAGCTAATAAATCACCACCTAAATACCTCACACAATAGGAAAGATACCGTTCTCCCTCTCTTTTGGTGCAACCGGCAAGCTTTTTTTGTAAGCTTGCTTTCAGTAGAGAATTTTCGTTGTTTTTTCTGTTATTATTTCTCTTGCATTTACATATGCAAGTATAACATATATAGGTTTCTTCAATTCTCAACACCTGCCAATATAAGCCAACATTTTGGCTTTACAACATGCCAACACTTGGCATATAAATAAGTTAAAATGTGGCTTATAAGTCCAGCCAACTAAGCTTATACATATATTAATATAAAATGATGGTGACACATCATGGGTGTCCGAAAATTATCAACAAAGACTTATATTTAAAAACTCTTTTTTTTTTTAAATAAAAAAAAATTCTCACGTAGTGTTCAATTATTTCATGCTAGCTCTACGAATATTATAAAAGTTGTAATATATATATATATATATATATATATATATATATATATATACATCTTGGCGTCGAACTATTTTTCCGCAGGACTCCCCCCTATAGTATCTTCACCGCAATAAAGTTTAATCACCAAATTCAGGTTCTTATGCATTACTCACCCATCCACCACTAGAAATACCACCTCTTGTTCGATTTACATGTGTTAAGCATGCCGCCAACATTCATCCTGAGCTAGGATCGAACTCTTCATGAAATTCTTAGTTGCATTATTTATAACTTCCTAGGTTGGGAGTAGGTCTTAGTGGGGAAGTTATAGACACATTTCCATACTTTGTATTTGGCGTACGCCCCCATACATGGTCTTACGACTTTGCAGAGACCTGTGTTTTTAGTAAATAGTCGCCCGGACTTGGTCACTATGATCCCCTTTGTGAGGAGGCACCCCTTCACTTGAAGTTACGAGACTATTTTGCCGAGTTCTTTAAAGAGAGTTATCTTGCGCCCATTTTTCAACAAATTCATTAATTAAATTTAAGAAATAAGCAATTTCTGTTAAATTGATTTCACATCCATTTTTGGTTTAAATTCATGATAATTTGTAATAAGAAGAAAAAGATAAATTTTATTTATCCAAACATTTTCTATGGAATTTTTTATTCTTTAAAATTGAGGGTGAAAAAATAATTTTGATTTTCCTATGGTAGGACCTACTCAATAAGGGATCATATGTTTTAGGTAGGTACTCTTTTTTAATTTTATCATTACACAATCTAGTTATATAATTACAGACAAATTAGATTCTACATATAATTTTTTCACAGCACCAGAGCCAACCAAAAGTAATAGCCCACTAGCACCCAAAACAACAAAACAGATCAAAATACAAAGAATGAAAGAACAGCACACCCCTCCAAGCCAAAACACAAAAGAATCAAAGCAATAGACCACAAGCCACAACTACCAGACCCTCTCTTATAGCAAACTAGCAATCCAGAAAATCTACACACCCTCATCACTGTACAACACCCACCAATTCCATATTCAGCTCAAACTTGGAACAAATAGCCATCCTAATCTTGCCAAGCAATTTCTCTTTATTCTTCTCAGCTGAATTGAAAATTACAGCATTCCTCTCCTGCCAAACAAAATAAATAGCAACAGCAAAAGCAACTTTCCTCAGTTTAGCTAACTTTGATTTTCCCTTGGTTTTCCTAGAAAACCAACTAACTTCACGTCTCCAAGAAATAACCCCTCTAGTAAAACCACACCATCTTAAAACCTCATACCATATGGGATGAACAAAAGGACATTGAAAGAACATATGATCAACAATTTCAGAAGTAGCATCACACATTGCACACCCATCCTACAGCTCGCCGGTGCCCCCCCCCCCCCCCAATTTAACTATACCGAGGGACATGCCCACACTTCCCCAAACCAAATGTTACCAATTCACTTTGTTAACCTTTGATCTAATGACCTCCTAAGCAGAAGCCACAATATATTTACCATTTTTTGTAAGAGTCCAACTAATAGAATCAGGGAATCCTTCATGGGGAGTAGAATTAACAGCTTAAACTAACTGCCAAGCCTCCTATGTAACCTCATTGTAGGGGTTAGGTAACACCCAGTGCCCTCTTCTCCAAACATTAGCCACCAAAGATTTCACCCTTACATCTGTATCAGGAATAGAAATAATTGGGAGAAGATCAATCAAAACACTGCCATTCACCCATGGATCAAACCAGAAACTTGTATTTATGCCATCCCCAATTGAGTAATGAAAAAAAGCTTTGAAACAAGCCTGCAATTTCACCAAGTTATTCCAGCTCCAACTTGAGTCATAGGGCTTAGTAATGCTCCAAAAACTAAGCATGCCCAACTTAGTTTATTGAATCCATTTAGCCCACAAAGAGGTTTTAGATGTGAGCAACACCCAAAGTTATTTTCCAACTGCAGCCTTATTCCAAGCACTCAAGTCCTTTACTCCTTAGTCCCCTTCCTTCTTAGGAAGACACAATGTACTCCAAGCAACATGGCCTCCTTTCTTCATGTCCTTCCCTCTCCAAAGGTATCCTCGATAAAGAGCATCAATAATTCTCACCACAACCTTGAGAAGCATAAAAATGCTACACCAGTAAACTTGCATGCTCCTCAAGACTGAGTTCAACAATTAGAGCGTACCTGCATAAGACAAATGCTTAAATGGCCAAGCATTAATCCTATGACGTGGAGGCCACCGCCAGTCGCCATGGGCTCTGATACCACCTGACGCAACGTAAGTAAAATGGCAAAGCCGTTTAGGGTTTAAGTTTTTCTGTATATTAATGTATGCCCTAAAACAGGCAAAATAGGAGTTTAAATAGGGGTCCCGAAACCCTAGACACGGGTACAAATATGAAAACTGCCAAAAATGGCAGTTTCGAAATATTACACCAGAAAAACATAATGATATTAAAAAGGAAAGCG
>CATKHJ011223386.1:0-14828 GCA_949750685.1 Vernicia montana | reverse complement strand
GTTGCATAGGCCAAAAGGCATCCGTCTAAAAGCAAATGTCCCAAAAGGACAGTGAAAGTTGTCTTGGCTTGATCATACGGTGCTATTGCCACCTGATAATAACCTGAAAGTCCATCAAGAAAACAATAGTAAGAATGTCTAGCAAGTTTATCTAACATTTGATCGATAAATGGTAAGGAAAAATGATATTTCTTTGTGGCGTTGTTCAACTTCCTATAATAAATGCATATTCGCCACCCAGTGACAGTCCTAGTTGGGACCAACTCATTCTTTTCATTTTTTACCATTGTGATTCCTGTTTTCTTAGGAACCACATGAACAGGACTAACCCATTCATTATCCGCAATAGGATAGATCACTCCCTCATCTAGTAATTTCAATACTTCCTTCTTTACTACCTCACTCATGTTGGGGTTCAATCTTCTATGAGCCTCCCTCTTAGATTTAGCTCCCTCTTCCAAAATGATTATATGCATGCGCATAGAAGGACTAATACCCTTTATATCACTCAATCCCCAACCTATTGTATTCTTCAATATTTTCAACTCACTCACTAATCTCTCCTCTTCCTTTTCACTCAATATGGCTGAAATAATTATAAGTGAATTATCTCCCTCTTTTAAATACACATACTTTAGGTGCTTGAGCAGCTCCTTAAGTTCTAATATTGGTGAGGATTCTTTCTCACTATCTTGAATCAATAATGACTCACTAGTCTTTTCCTCTTCTAGCCCCTCTAATTCTCCCTCATTTAAGCACTCAATGTTATTCACAACTTCTAAAACAAGAATTTTAGTTTCTTCTTCAAGTGTAAATGCAGGTTCCAGCTTATCATCAAAAGCATCTTGCAAGAAAACTTGTTGGACAACAGTATCTATACAATCAACTAAAGAGCATTCTTCAACAAGTGATGTGGTAAAAATAGTAAGATTGTTAAAAATAGAAAACTCAATGGTCTGACCCAAAACAGTCATGGTTAACTTTCCATTCTTAACAGCAATCAAAGTATTGGTTGTCGCCATGAAAGGTCTTCCTAACAAGATATGCAATTCTGACCTACTAGACAATCCATCACCCATGTCTAATACCACGAAATCAACTGGCACAATTAACCCTCTAACCTGTAATAGCACATCTTCTATGATTCTCCTAGGATATCTTAAAGACCTATCAGCTAGTTGCAAACACATTTTAGTGGGTTTTAGCTCTCCTAAGTTTAATTGTAAAAACAAGGCATATGACATCAAATTAATACTTGCACCTAAGTCTAACATACCATTTGCCTCCTCACCATTGCCCGTACTGATATCAATCACAAAACTACCAGGATCTTTAGCTTTTGGAGGTAATTTATGCTGGAGAACAGCATTAGTTACCTCTGACATAACGACTTTTTCTTCCATCTCCAGCCTCCTTTTCTTAGAATTCAGTACTTTGAAAAATTTAGCATAAGAAGGCACATTCTTTATCATATCAAGCAAAGGCAAATTGATACTTACCTTGGATAGTATTTTGTACAGCTCATCAAATTGCTTATCCTGCTTACCATTTTTCAGACGACTTGGAAATGGAACAGGTGGTCGATATGGGTCGTCCGCCTTGTGCAACTTGGAAGGAGAAGATGTCTCATTTCCTTTCTCCTCTTCTTTTGAAACTATAGCAGGCTCTCTGCTACTCTTTTCCTTCTCTGGTTCAATATGGTCATCACCTGCATCATCAAGGTTAGCATCAATAGAATTATTAATGATCTTACCACTTCTAAGGACTGTGATAGCCTTCGCTTGCTCTGGTTGACTAGGAAGTTTTCTTTGCTGGTGTGACTGCATATGACTTGCAACTTGACCAACTTGAGTCTCCACTTTTTTCACTGAAGCTTCCAAGGAATCAAACCTTCTGTTATTAGCCTCTTGATTTTGGGTGCTAATTTGAATGAAGGCATTTAAGCTATCCTCCAGAGATGACTTCTTTTGATGTTGCTGGTCTGATGATTCACCTTGAAACTGGTATCCTCTTTGCATTATTTGAAATTGGGGATGCTGCTGCTGATGGTTATTATTGTTTCTCCAAGAGAAGTTTGGATGGTTCCTCCAACCTTAGTTATAAGTGTTAGAAAAATGGTCATTTCTGGGCCTAGGTTGGAAACCATCCAATGCTTGTACTTATTCATAGTTACCTGTAATAGAATCAAAACTCGAAGGACAAACATTAGCACCATGACAAAAAATACCACAAACACTATATATCTCTTGTTGTTGGATTGGTGTGTTTCCCTTCATGGATAGAAGCTTTATTTGCTTAGTGAGCTCGGATATTTGCATAGCCACATCTTTACCAGGATCTCCTTTTAGAACCCCCACTCTTCTTCCTCTTACGCTTTTCTAAAGAGAATTTTCCCCAAGCATCTCGAAAAGATCATAAGTCTCCTCAGCAGTGATTTCTCCCATGGCCCCTCCAGCTGCATTGTTAACTATGCTTTGGCTCTGAAATGTAAGCCAATCGTAAAAGAACTGGTTGAGTAATTGCAGTGGATAGTGATGGTGGAGGCACTGGATTTGCAACATTTTGAACCTCTCCCATGCTTCATGAAAAGGTTCTCTTTCCATTTGTGCAAAAGTTGCAATTTTTGATCTTAGATCAGCTGTCTTTTGGTGAGAATAGAACTTCCCCATAAACTTATTGTACACATCCCCCCAAGTTATTAATGAGTCAGGGGTAAGTGTCATTAACCATAACTTTGCACTATCTTTCAATGTATATGGAAAGCATCTCATCCACAGTTGATCTTCAGTAAGACCTTGTAAAGGAAAGGTCTAGATGGTAGAATAAAAATCTCGGATGAAGTTCAAGGGATCTTCATTAGGCACACCATAGAATGATGGGAGCATGTTGTAGTGAATATTTTTCAGTTCATAATTTCTGATAGCAGCATCAAGTCTGATGCAAGATATTGTTGTGCCAATAATGGGCCTAACATATTCTTTTATTGGTCTCCTTTCTTGTGCTATGTTTTCTCTTTGATTTTCCTCTTGATTTTCTAATCCGGCTTATTCAACAATTGGGTCTAGTATCCCTCTTTCTCCACTTACCCTGTGGATATTATTAACAAAATAGACAATCTCTCCTAACAAAGATCTTCTCCTGTTTATAAAATATAAACAAAAACTAAAAATAAAAATAAAAATATTGACAATAAAACAAATAAATTCGCCTTGCAATTCCCTGGAAAAGGCGCCAAAAACTTGGTCGCCTCAAAATATACTGTATAAAATCGACCTGCAAGTATACAGGACAATTGTAGTATATAGGAAGCACTCAAGGTCGTATTCTCTCAAGGAATTGCAAATGGATTTTATTTGATTCGGATCAAAGTGAATTTAAATGTAAAAAATATTTTTATTTGATTTTTGAAAGGAAATAATTTTAAAACAGAAAATTAAATAATGCAAATGTAGATTTTTAATGTAATAGATGAAAAATATCTAGGGTCCGTAATCCGCTTATCAATCATTTATGTTTATAAATAAACCCAATTAATTATACTTAAAAGAATCATTTTTTAATAATTCTAAAAATAAAAATCAATCTATTAGCAATCACATTCATAAAAATCAATTTATCAAATTATATATTAAAAACCAAATCTTAATCTTAAAATTTATATTTCTAATTCATTTTAAGACCTTAAAAAAATGAGATCCGGAAATAAACTTCAACTCTCGTTCCTTTGTTCATAATCTAAATTAAACAAATGGTAGCTAAACATTTGTCTATAATTAATTAATCAATTCAATTAAGAAAAGATAAATATAATTAAAAAGAATTTTATTCAATATTCATATCATGATAGCTTCATACAAAACTCTAGACAAAGATAAATTTAGTTCATGGGAAAATAAAGAATAATCTCCATATCATTAATATCAAAATAATACATTGAATTAATATTATCAATCCAATAATTAAAAGACAAAAATAATAGGCAAAAAAACTTACAATTTAATTCAGTGTTCAGATCCAATCTCTTGGTATTTGCACAATAAAATACCCAAAGAATCAAATACAATCTTTATTTAAGGAATGACTAATGAAAATAAAAAAATTAAATGATAAGTGTTTGAATTTTAAAGTGGAATGGAGTAGGAGAAAAACCTATTAAGAAAAACTATGCGAAAACTCTGCAAAAACAAAAATATCTCCTGCGAAAACCTTCTACCTTTCCTCTCATCTCTTCACGTATGTATATATATATAGATACAAATATATATATGTTATTATATATAAATATATAAATATATATTATTTATTATTATTATTTTTGTTTTTACCGACCCGCAATTGAAGGCATCAACTGTGCCTTCAATTGCTGCAAACTTTGAAAAAAAAAAAATTTTTATTTTTTTTTATTTAAAGTGGTGGACTTCACTATTATAATATTAATATATTTTTATTCTTCTTTTAAAAATATCAGCACAAGTTTTTCAAACACGTTTTCAGTTTTTATTTTTTTTGTAACTTTTCTTTTTCAGAAGTTTTTATTTTATTTTATTTTATAAAGAAGTGGGTCCCACTATTTTTATTATAATTCTATACTTATGGGCTACTCTTTCATTTCATGGTCTACTTTTGCTTCAAATTCTTCCATTTCTTTATTTTATTTATTAAGCTGAACAAGACTAACAAACATATTAAAATACCATAATTAAATATAAAATAAATATTAAATTAACATTAAAAACATAATTTAAACATAATAAAATTACGACAAAACAATCTTTTATCAATGCTTGCTCATATGAATAGCTCAATTTATCAGCAATAAACCTGTGGTGGATTCTGCTTTGAATGGCAACCAGTTTGCTTATTAATGTATATGCACAACTCCAACTAATTCAAACTTCAACTTCAACTAATTGTCACAGTGTATGTTGCTTCCAATGAGAAACTCAATGGTACTTGATGAGAGAAATTTATTGGAAACGAAATGCACATCTAATGGTTTGTTTTCAACCATCAAGTACCAAATGTCTAACACATAAAATGATTGAAGCATTTCTCTTGTTCTCAACACATCAGTACATCAAATTACAACACATCACTTCAACAAAATAGAGATGGCTAACAAATCACATAAATAATTCGCATTGATTATCATTGAAAATAATTACACAGTATTGGATTACTATATTGATATCAAATACCACAAAATGGTAATTTAGAAACCTATATATAGATTTACTAAAATATAGACTACTTTCATATATGAAAAATGTATAAAAGCTACATTTTCCAATTACAATCCTGTGAAGCAATATATTTGGTACTATCATTGTCACTTACTATCTAGATAGCTAATTTTCCAACAAAAATACAAAAAACATCATGTCCTGACTAGATAGTTCATGGCAAAAGAAGACATGCTAATGTGATGTAGCTATTCTACTACTTCACACAAAAATATCAGAATGTCATCATCTTCATTTCCAAACTTTCTTCCTTGGTGATGTTTTCCTTGCAATTGATGATGATAAGTTCCCAGGAGGTTGAATTGTTGAATTTTGCTTATGAGTTGGTCTTAGAGGTCGAAAAGAGCTATTTTTCTTATGAAAAAAAAAACACAATAAATCAGACCTAGTGGTGGTTGTATTATGTGCAACACTAATGAAACCAAAATAACTGCTACATTTTGGCAAGCATAAAATTTGGAAATTACATTTGCTATTGTATTACTGTTTCTGGTTGCTTTTGGAGCTGGTGGTAGTTGTGAGCTACTCTTTTTCTGTTGGAAAGACAAACACATACTACATTCATATATGGAAAGATATTGCTTAACCAACTTGAAACAAGAAATTCTCATTCTGATTTGCTCTTACAAGAATAGTAAGAGACTAATAAATTTGTATATATACAGAAATAATGACTACTTGTGTTGGCATTATTAGATTCACTGAAGGGGAAGGCTGTGAGCTATACATCCTTGTATCTTTGAGTCTGTCTCTTTGTCTGTTAGATTGACTAGGTTGTATGACAAGTGTAGTTTGAGTTGCAGCAGTGGTCCTACATCTTTTTGCCTGTAACAATAAAATAAGAGTTATGATCAATTTTTACAACAGATAAATTGACCTAAAAAAATAGAGTTATATAATAGTACCTTAGCCTGATTTTGTTTTTCAATATTTGTGACTGGAATCCTTCCCCTCTTTCTTCTGGGTTCATCCTATGGAGAGAACAAATCATTAGTTGAATTAGATATTAGTTGAAACTAATAGCTTCTACAATAAATAAACATACCAAATTAATCTTTTGCCCCTGCTCCCTTGTCATAGGTGGTTGGCCACCAATTTGACTAGCATCCATTTCTCTGTTATTTATGGTCTACTGCTTCTTCTTTAGTCTATTTCTTCTTTGCCATGAGGTTTCCCCAGTGACAGAAGCTCTACATCCTCTAACATTATGGCCATGTTGCTTACAGTTTCCACATAATACTGGTCTCTCAGCCCTTGATATCTTGTATGGGTTTCTTGTTTCATTAAGAGCTCTAAGCCTCTTCTTTTTTGGCCTACTAGTAGGTTTTATAGGTATGGGAGGGTGGATATCAGCATATTCGGTGCTCTCCTACTCTTCTTATATAGGAATAGGATATATGATATGCCTATATATAAATAGATATGTGTCCTTGGAGTAGTAAGAATGGACATATTGTTCTGGTTTTTCTCTATTAGTGAAAATGGCTGACACTCCATGTTTATATGGATTCCAGTCATATCCCTTGCTTTTGCTATGTAAGAATTGAAAGACTCACATATGTTATTTTGCAAGGCCTCAGATTTTGTGTGTGGTGAGAAATGAGATTTGGCCCAGGTTTTTAGATGATGTTGCATGATCCAGTCATATGCCTTATGATAAAATTCTTTTATCTTCTACATCTGCTTATCTCATGACTTCAAGCTCCTTATTTCTGCTGCAAACCATAATTTCTTCTTGTATTCAGATCCCTTGAATATCTTATTGTAATTCTCATACATGTGCTTCACACATAATCTATGCTCAACTGTAAGTTGTACTGCACTGAAAGCTTCCACAAGACCCTATATATTCCAAATACAAACATTAAAATATTACAAATGTCACGACCCATCTACATAGTTGCGACGGTTCTATGACTTGGGTAACTGTAAGGGCACCAAACACCCGTAGAACCCATGAACGTACAATTAAAATTATAGCAGCACAACAACTGGACTTTAAACATTTCTATTCATTTACAATTAGCCTAAGATCACAACTTGCATATTAAAATATACTCCTAATAATCAACCTTATATCCTCACTTCATTTCATTCATATCACAGAATTCCCCATGTTCAATTATACAATCATAGCACATGCTCAATTATAAAGTGAAAATTAGCATTTCATATATGTAAACATTAGTTTTGAATCTACTAAGTATATAAACATTTTACACACATATATGCACGTTTAATACTTTAACTCTAAACTTATATACCATTGGAGCATTTAGATTAGAGATCTTCAAAATAATAAAATTTACATTAGATTGATGTTCTTCGATGGAGAAAGAATGACAGAGGAAGACTGTCGGTAGTTATAATAAACCTAAAAAAGTTTAGGGGAATGAAATAAGTATAAAACTCTGTGAATAAATAATATATATTATGTACGTAAAAAAAAAATGCAATTATGAAGTAATAATTTTTAGAGACTTGGATACTAAGTTAAAATGAGATATCTTGCATGACTTGATTAAAGAAATAAATGTAGAGCATAATTATTCATATACAAAAACATGCGTTATGTTCATGAAAATGCAACCATGCAGTAGCATTTCAAAACTTACTTATCTTTAGTAAAATAGTAAAAATAACATGCGATAATATAATAAGCATAGCTTTGTTTACTTTGAGACAGAAATCAACTTGTAACTTGTAATTTGAACTTGTACTTGTATCATGAAACACAAGACTGATCAGGTACTTGCATCCTAGGGCACTTGGACAGGAAATCCTGGAAACATGAAACTTGATGGTCTTGAATATGAAAATCATGAAAACATGGGACTTAAATATTTTGTACATGAAAATCATGGAAATATGAAATTTTGAATATTTTGAACTTAGAAATCATGAAAACATGGAATGTGAATCTCTTATTCTTGAAATTCATAGAATTTGAAATCTTATCTTTGAAATTCATGGAACGTATAATTTTGAAAACATAGAGTTTGAAATCTCATTTTCATGAAAATATTGTAACAAACATAACATGGAAAACAAATTCATAATGATGGCATAACATATATCATTTACTAACCTCGTCGCCTAAGCTCTTAATTTAACAGAAATAGAATGGATGATCTTCTATTTCACGATCCCCTTCCTTACATTTCCTCTTGACTCTACATCAATCATCACACATTCAATTCACACTTTGCACATTGACATATAATAGTCAAATAAACTAATTTTATCCTAATATCCTAACCTAGAGCCTAATCTTATATATCTTTACCACCAATCAATTTAGACAAGTCTAATACATAAAAATTAACTCATTTATATACTTATTAAAATTTTTAAATACCATATGTATATAATTGCCCTTTGGCTGAATGGAGAAAAATAGGAATCCCAATTTCCTTTTGCCAAACTTCCAATCCAAACCAAAACTCATTTATTTTATACATAAATAAACTTGTTTAAATAATTAACTCAAATCTCTAAGCTTCATAAGGTTGACCAAATATATACATTCACCACACCTAAACCTTTTTGTTTCAAATTAATAGTTCAATAAAAATTAGAGTCCTATATATATATATATATATATATATATATATATATATATATATATATATATATATATATATATATCCATATTCCATGAATTTTAAATAACCAATAATTCTCCCTTTAAAACTAATCATAGCCAAAAATAGGGATATAGAAATTATAATGAAATTCACATTTAACTTTAAGTTTTAGATGAGATCAATTCTTAATTTAATCATTTCAAAGTCCAATATATTATAACTTTAAACAACAAAACTATTCTCAAATTCAAGTGCCACCTGATACACTAGAGAGAGAAGTGTTGACCCCGAGATTTCATATGTGATTTTGATGATACAAAATATTATTACTACTAATAAGTTTGTTTAGTGTTGTTGGTGTTAGTAGGTAATATTTTATTGTTATTGATGCAATAAATAAATTAAATGTGAAGATCAAGATGATCTCTATGGAAGCAAAACTGTTGACTGAAGTTTAAAGAATAAACTGTACTACTTGGGATAATTTATTAATGCAAGCTATATATAGATGGATAGATACATTAGTGTAGTTTTAGGAATAAAAATTGGTATAATTTTTGTAGTTTAGAAAATGGAGTTTTGAATTTTTTGATTGAATTATACTCAAACTGTCAGACTGGGTTATAGCAAATAATGTCAATTAGAATTAGTGGCGTTAATTCTACAAAAAAAATTTAAACATGCCCTTCTCCAGATTTGTAGCTCTGAAAATCTAGTTTTACATGCAAAAAGCCTTGCATCAATCCGAATTGTATAGAAGAAGCATTGGGTGAAATACTGAAGCATATCCAAACTGTCATGACTAGATAAGTAATAAAATATTTTTATTTTTTTGGAGCATGAAGATGGATTATTTTGGAATTTCTTAAATCTACAAAGTATTAGTATACTTCTCAAAGTTTCAAAAAAAAAAAAAAAAAGGATTATCATTTGGAGTTGTATAACTTAAGATTTTGAATTTTCGAATGTAGCCGTTGGAATATATCCATTATATGGCCGTTGGAACTTGTCTAGTACCATTTTTAGAGTACTAAAATGGTTGTTTAAGTATGGAATGAAAACCTATATATATCTAAAGCCTCAAGGTAAATACAAGAGAAGTTTTCATATATCAACAACATATATTACAAGCAAGTCAAAACTCTTAAACTCAAAATTCTTTATTCATTGAGTTAGAACACAAAAACTTCATTTATCATCTTTGTGTGTTCAAATTTGTTCTAAACTAGATTACATTCTTCCATCTTTTGTACTAGTTATTTGTAAGAGTGAGTTTAGTTTCATTCTTCACAAATCATTAGGGAAAACATTTGTGAGATTTGAGTGTGAGCCTAGTGAAAACACTTGTGAGGTTTGAGTGTGAGCCTAGTGAAAACACTTGTGAGATTTGAGTGTGAACTTAGTGAAAACACTTGTGAGGTTTGAGTGTGAGTTTAGTGAAAACACTTGAGAGATTTGAGTGTGAGCCTTGGGAAAACACTTGTAAAGTTTGGTGTGAGCTTAAACACTAAGTTGGGAGTGAACTTTGTAAAACTTCATTGATAGTAAAATACCCAATTGAGGTTAGGGAGTGAATGTAGAATTAGTTATAATCCGAACAACTATAAATCCTTGTGTTCATTCTTTTTCCTTTTTTTTACTCATTTAATTTTTTAAATTACCCACCAATTCAACCCCCTTCTTGGTGCATATTGGGCAACAATAAGGAAAATAAAATCTCAAAGTTATTTAATATTGGGCTTTAAATTTATTCTTGGGTTATCAAAAGAAGGAAAGCTTTTGTAAAAGTTACTATGAAAAAATCAATTTTCCTATTGAAATGATGATGGCCCAATACATTTAAGGAGAAATAAGAGGAAATTTTCCATAATCACTAAGCAAAGAACTTGAAATTATATCTAGGAAATTAAAATCGAAATGTTTATTAGAGGAATTACCTTGAAAAATGTAATCTTTAATTCTTATTATGGTGGCCAAACACCATGGTTGGAGAAGAAAAGAAACTTTATTCTTCTTGAAGTGGTAAGAGACGACAAGAGATAGAAAGAATTGAGATAAAAATAAATTATATCCACTTATTTTATGTTCTCCATTAGTTAACGTGTGGTGAATATAAATTGTTGAATTTAGTAATTATATATATATATTTGTTTTAAAAAAATTGACAAAGAAATAATACTATAATTTTAAGTATTTATACATCTACTTATTGTTACCTTTTAGGTTTGGAAAGTGATGGGGCCCGCACTCCATTTGGTTATTATTTTTTTACTGTTTTTCATTATCCAACATTGACGACTTCAATATTCTCTCATAATTTTATTATATTCTTTCACACTTTTATCTTTAAATATTTAATTTTAATTAATTAATCATCATCATTTCATCAACAAATATTTTAACATTCTTATACTTATTTTAACATTTAATACTCATCAACAAAGCCTCATAACTAATTAAGCACTTAAATTTCATTGTCCATTATTTATAATTCATGCTTTGACTATGGGAATATCTAGAGTATTACAATAAATATTAAAATATTACAAATATTTATGTCACATAATAATAACATACAAATAGTATATTAAGGAACAAGACTTACACATTACCTTTTGTTAGTCAGACATAAAAACCCAACCAGTTTCTTCAGGTCTTCCAAAATTATCAAACAGTGTGTTAAGGAACCAAGTCCAGGAAGCTTTATCTTCAATATCTACATATGCCATTGCAATGGGAAATATGTTCTCATTCCCATCTCTACTGACAACACAAAGTAGTTGTCCCCCCAAATATGTCGTTAAATGACACCCATACAACCAAATAATAGGTCTTAACCCAGCAAAAAATCCATGTTTTTGTGTACTGAACCTCAAATATAAATATTGTAAGACAGTTATTTGCTTTGGCATAGCAGTACTAGCGCTTATGTCCTCATTCATTGCTTCACCCTGTGTATCATCTTCGACATTTCTCAACTCTGTAGATATTTTCACCCAACTTTCAGGGTTGTATTTGATCACAGTTGCAACATAGTCTCTCAGTCTCCTAGATTGCACCTTAACATCATCTTTAATAACTCTCTTTGCCTTTCTATTGGCTCTGTAACACTTAGCCAAAGACACATGTGCCCTCAATTACCTCTATATATTTTTTTGCATTGCTTAGACTTCCCAATTAGGATTTTCTCTCAAATCATCCATGTATTTCTCACTCAAATATGTACTGCTAACCAAATTATTATCAAAATCAAATGGACACTCGTGCTTGGATTTAAAGGTTTTAATTTGGAAAGTATTGCTCCTTGGCAATTTTTATGCATGGACTCTAAACCCACAGTTTTTAACTTTGCAAACAACAGTAACCTTAAGTCTATTATTTTTTGCAAACACATAACCAAAACCCCCCCTAATTGCCTACTCTTTCAATGCTTTCCTAAATATTATATTTAAAGTGAATTTCATACCTTTGCACAGTTTTGGATCCTTAAAGCCCGCATCTTCGTTAAATTCAGGATACCTATCAGCTTCATCATCTGAAAAAACATGCAAACTGTGGAGCTCATCACTATCAACTGCACTCTCAATAAATTCTTGAAAATCTTCTTTTGTTAAATCAGCATATTCTGAAGTAAACATTTTATCTTTTGTTAGTATGTTCACCTTCATTATGCACATCAGCTTCAGTTGTACCATCACAATTCTCATTAAATATGTAATCATTACTCCCCTCTAAATCATTATATAACCAGCTTGCCACACTAAGATCTGAATGATCTTCCTCTAAACTTGCATTTAGGTCTACATCTATCTCAAATTCAATATCTGTGTCATTACTTTCAAATTCCATCTTATTGATGGTTGAAGGTATGTATTTAGTTTGAGTTGTAGTTTCTGTTTCAGGTGAAGCTCTACCTTATTCTGCAGTTTCAGGTTGGTGTTCAGGGGCAGGTTGAGGTTCATATTGAGGGGATGGTTCAGGTTAGTGTTGAGGGGCATGTTGGGATTGCTCCCCATTTTCAAATGCAGGTTCACATCCAACCTGACCTGCATCTTTTTGTCCATCATTTCCACCCAAATCTTTTTTAGGTCTGAACGATTCAAAAACTTCTTCATAAACACCCACATCACTCTCACTATCATAAGTATACTCATGGTCAACTTCTTCATCAACTTGACTAAGTATTTGAGCCACACTATCATCTACTGCCAAAGGTTTATCAGTGGCCACAAAATACAATTCATGCTCTTGGTGACTTATATTATAATCTAGCATGTTAGACACATCTTTAGCAATATTAATCTCCTCAAAAGACTCAAGTCCATTCAAACCTGCTATTTTAAACCACATCCTACATCCCTTTGTATAGTCTAGGTCTTTGCTATAACCAAATAGTTCAAATTTAGATAGGTAGTCAATGTCTACATTATTAGTCCTTGTAATCCCCCCTCCACCCCCGGTACACCATATTGTCTTTATTATCCCATCTGCCACCATGATGAATAACTAGATTGACAAACTCACACATGGTAGTTAAGAAGCTAACTACCAACCTGCAATTTTAAAAACAACAAATTAATACCATATTCCATTTTACCCATCAACAGTAGTCATATGCCCATTTAACCGTATATAGAAACCAATATGGCCATTTGCTCATATACACAAAACCCTAACTCGTTTACCCATTCACATAAATTAAATCCTAACCCTTATTCAAAAGGCAAAACCCAAAAAAAAATTATTCAATTATTCTAATGCCATATGAAGACAATGGAATAAATTGATTAGTGTGCACATACCACTTTATCAATTTTTATATTTCAAGCTGTAGCATATACCCAACGTATAAATTGAACCCAAATGAAGTAGCTGCCCAAAGTGACCTTTAACTCCACTGCACGAGCAGGGTATATAACCCACACAAGAGTAACCAACCCAACAGCAGAGCAATGACTTCAAATACCTAACACAACAACAACGACGCAAAATCCCAACACAGAGCAGCGACTTCAAATTAATGTTCGAATTCTTGTGAATCGAAACTAAACATAATTGCTAAACTTTGTTCTCGTATCTTTGCTAAGGTATAAAACCTTATCCCATACGCCTAAAACAACTCCTCCTGTCCCAACAGTTCCCTCGGCTTCACTTCATATCTCGTCGCTGGCTACTGTGGCATTGGTGTCCTCATTAGTTCTAGTTGTCTGTTCTGTTAGGGATTTGATTCTAACAAATATCGTTTTGGTGGATGATGAAGGTGACTTAGGGATTTGATTTAAGGAATAATGAAATTAGGGATTTAATTTTGCCCGTTCTCAGTTCACCCACCCGATTATGAATCCAGATTTGTATTTGTTTAATTTTTTTTTTAATAATCATATGTAAAATCAAATGACATGTGGTGTGTTTTAATTCGCCATGTAGAATAATAAAATCCACGTGGGATTCATTAATCCATATGGAATTATAATTCCAAGTGGCATATCTAGTTAGAAAAAAAATATTTTAAATGTGGGGTCCACATATGCCACATAAGCAGGCACTGATGGCGTTACGGCTGTGGACCCCTACTTGCTAACAGAAAGAAATACAGGACCCTTTTTATCAAAAAAAAAAAAAAAAATCACATACCCATAAGTGTAAAATGGTCAAATCATAAGATACTTTTTTGTACTTTCGTGTTAAAATCGAAATGTTTATTAGAGGAATTACCTTGAAAATTTTAATCTTTAATTCTTATTATGGTGGCCGAACACCATGGTTGGAGAAGGAAAGAAACTTTGTTCTTCTTCAAGTGGTAAGAGACGACAAGAGATAGAAAGAATTGAGATAAGAATAAATTATATCCACTTATTTTATGTTCTCCATTTGTTAACTTGTGGTGAACATAAATTGTTGAATTTAGTAATATATATATATATATATATATATATATATATATATATATATATATATATATATATATATATATATATATATATATATATATATATAT
>CATKHJ011222978.1:0-19213 GCA_949750685.1 Vernicia montana | reverse complement strand
AAAAAATTAAAAAGATAAAATATCAGTAAATGGTATACGTATATGAAAATATAGTATACATTACGTATATGTTTGGTATATTTTTTTGAGCAAATGATATATTTTCTTAGTTTGTTCAAAAACGAATAGACCCAAAAAATGATATATGTTTGATATCTATTTTGTATATATATATAGTATATATTACGTATATATTTGATAATTTTCTTATTATTCTATGAAATTATTATACGTTTTGTATAATTAAAACAAAATATAATAAAAAATAGTAGCAAATAGTATACGTCAAACAAAATATGTTATACATTAAGTATATTTTTGGTATATGTAATTATTTAATAAATATAGATTTTTTTTTATTATTAATAACAATATAAATAAATCTAAGAAAAGCTAGAGAAGTAATAGTAACCGTTGGATATGATTAAAAAACAAGTTAATCTAATGGCAAATAGTGAAAGAAAACATACACTCAAGACATAGTGAAAGAGTATCTATGGTTTCCTTTTATCTTTGAGAGTGGGACCCATAAATTTAGAGGAATAAATTTTTCCTTGTACGTTAGCTGTCTTTGATTTGTATTGGTAAATATCATGTGGCCTATTACTATTTGCTTTTATAGTTTCTAATAGGCCCAACAAAAGACGGTACAACCATACCATCACAAAAAAGAAAACAAAAAGAAAAAAGAACGTAAAAAAGAAATATAGAACATATGGGAATGTATAAAAAATGAAATGACTGTATAAATGATATTTTTTCCAAAAAACAGTGAATAATGTAATTTCCTCTAGAAAAATCTGTTATGAAGCAAATGAGCTGGCATTATGTCAGTTAGAAGTTAGTTGTTAACTCCAGCTGAGATTGCTTAGTTAGTTACAAGATATTTTCTTTACTTTCTGATATTTTTCCTCTTTCTTGCTATGTGTATAAACAGACTTAGTAATTGTATTAGTAGAGATAATGAGTAATAATACAGTTTCAATATTCATTCATAGTGCTCTGTTTTCAGTACTCTATACTTTGCTTTGATTCCTTGAGTAAAAATGGCTAATCTTGGCCTTGGAGAAGCAATAAATGAGTTTGGTAGGGTTTAGGATCTATTGGGGTCGAGAAAACTTAAGAGATAAAATTAGATTTCATTAAAAACTTATCTGCCTCGCTATTTAAAGACCCAAGAAGGTCACAGTGGTGACTTCTAAAGTCACATAGAATCGAAATTTTCTGTAGCAACTACAAGTCACGATCGTGAACTTCAAAGTCACGGACGTGACTTTTAATCAGAAGCCAAAATCTTCTTTATCTCTTATACAATTTTACCAAACTCGCTCTAAGTCTAAAATACCAACTTAATCATCACTTATAGCTGTAAACTCATACCTTAAGTATCATTCCATCACAAACAATTTATCCATGGTTCAATCATCAACAATAATGGAGCTCAAATCAATCATCATAATATTCTCAAACCTTATCATTAACATCTATCAATCCATCTCAATGCTTGAAAATCATTTGACCTTGAATGCAAAAAATTTACTCACAAACTCATAGCATGGCACTTCACATATGTTGCTCATCTATACTCTTGGCATATATGACCAATGTATGGTTGAGGTATTACACAAGCAAACAGTTGCAAGAAGACCTCTTCCCAACCGAGTCACCAGCCAAAAACAAAATCCAGTATGTCACATATCATCCTCTTCACAAAGTTTTAATTTACTTATTGTTAAAATAACAAGGGTCTTGGTAGAATATTTTTCTATATATTTCTTCTCTCTCGAGGAGGAAATATATATAGATATATATTGAATTACAAAATATAATTTTGGTAGAACAAGGAACTTTCTATACTTATCCTTCTGAATTTGGGGCTATAATCACGCTAACACTCCCCCTCAAGTTGGTGAGAAGATGTATTCTAAGCCCAACTTGTCTAGTGATTTCTGAAATACTTCCATAGGTACTACATGAGTTAAAACGTCTGCCAACTATTCACTAGATCGAACAAAGGGAATGTCTACCAACTTTTGGTTTAGCTTTTCTTTGATGAAGTGTCTATCTACTTCAATATGCTTAGTTCGATCATGCTGAATTGGATTATTAGCTATCTCTTGAGCTGCATTATTATCACAATATAAAAGCATAGGTTCCTTAGGTGGAACACCTATCTCGGTAAGCAACAATCTAATCCATAAGAGTTATGATATTCCATGAACCATGCCTCTATACTGTTCTTCTGCAGATGACCTTGTTGTTGCATTTTGCTTTTTGCTTCGCCATGTGACAAGATTTCCAACTACAAATGTGAAGTACCCAGAAGTGGACTGACGATCTGTGATATTCCCAGCCCAATCTGCATTGGTATACCCTTTTACTTCCATATGCCCATGCTTCTTAAAGGTCAATCCTTTTCCTGGTGTTTCCTTTAGATACCTTAAAATCCTCATAACAGCAGCCATGTGATCCTCACTTGGCTCATGCATGAACTGACTTACCATACTGACGGCATAGGCAATGTCTGGCCGAGTGTGAGATAAATAGATTAACCTCCCTACCAACCTTTGATATCGATCCTTGTTTGTTGGAACCTAATCTGGGTAAATAGCAAGGTGATGATTTTGAATAATTGGAGTTTGAGCAGTTTTACAATCCAGCATACCTGTTTCAGAAAAGAGATCAAGAATATATTTTCGCTGGGACAAACATATACCTTCTCTAGATCTTGTGACGTCAATCCCCAAGAAGTATTTTAGCCCTCCTAAATCTTTCATTTCAAACTCAGAAGATAAATATTTTTGCAGATTTTTTTTATTTCTTTTGTATCATCACCCGTCACAATCATATCATCTACATAGATGATTAGCAGTGCAACTTTATCATCCTTGCGTTTGATGAACAAGGTATAGTATGAGTTTGCTTGGCCATACCCGTTTCTCTTCATAGCATTTGTGAATTTCCCAAACCAAGCTCTTGGTGATTGTTTCAACCCATACAATGCTTTCTGTAATTTGCACACTTTGTCACTGGGCTGAGAAGTATTAAAACTAGGAGGGATATTCATGTACACTTCCTCTTCTAAGTCCCCATGCAAAGACACATTTTTAACATCAAATTATTTTAAAGGCCAATCAAATTTGCTGCCAAAGATAACAAAATTCTAACTGTGTTCATCTTTGCAACTGGGGTGAAAGTTTCCTGGTAGTCAATTCCAAATGACTGGGTATATCCCTTCGCTACTAACCTTGCTTTATACCGATCAATTGTCCCATCTACTTTATGCTTGAGAGTGAAGATCCATTTGCAACTGACTGGTTTCTTTCCTGGTGGAAGAGACATAATGCTCCATGTCCCATTTTTATGGAGTGCATCTATTTCTACTTGTATCGCTTCCGCCCATTTTGGATTTTCTAAAGCTTCTTTAACCTTTGTGGGTATCTTAATGTTTTCCATCTGTCTTACATAGGCTTGATGTTGTAATGACAACCTGTGAGTAGAAACATATTGAGTGATTGCATATTTTGATTTCCCATCTGGAGTACCTGTCCTGTGGTTTACCACGATTCGGTCTAGGAGGCAAAGAGTAAGATGGCACAGGTAATATAGGAGAATTAAAGCTTTCAAAATTACTCACCTCAGGAATATCTGAAATATTTGTTGGCTCTTGAACGTGTACTTGAGGAGAGGAAAGGGCATCGACATCTTCCTCTTCAACACAGTTATTGTCTTCATTACCCCCATCCTAAATATCGGGTTCATTAGGATGGGTCGTTTCTCCCCCTGAACTAGAAAACTCCATTTGCATCTGCTGCTGTGGAAGATCAATCCAACTATAGTTATCATGATACATCTCCCCCTGAGAACTAGAGGTGGGTTGATTTGGACAGAAAAAATATTCTGTCTCTGATAAGGTGACATCCATACTAACATACATATGCTGAGTAGTAGGGTGGTAACATCGATATCCCTTTTTATGAGGATGAAAACCAAGGAAGACACACCGCACTGCACATGGATCTAGTTTAGTGCGTTGAGTCTTGTGAAGATGAACATACGCTACACACCTAAATACTCGTGGATCCAATTGTAATGAGGATGGAATCTGAACATGCTTAGCAAGCACCTCTAGAGGGGTTTGAAAGTCGAGAACTCGAGATGGCATCTTGTTCATGAGATACACAGCATATGTAACAGCATCCACCCAATAACGTTGTGGAACATTTGCACCAATAAGAAGTGCTCTGGTTGTTTCTAGTGTGTGTCTGTTCTTGCGCTCAACAACCCCATTATGTTGTGGATTGTGAGGGCAAGTAGTCTTATAGAGTATGTCGTTGGCTTGAAAAAATTGTAAGAGTTGAGAGTTTAGGTACTCTCCACCATTATATGATCTAACAATTTTAATGGGAAAAGAATACTGAGTGCGAACCATGTTATAAAAACTAGAAAAATGGCACACACATCACTTTTATTTTTCATAGTGTATAACTAGGTCATCCGAGTGCAATCATCAACAAAGGTAATAAACCATCGAATTCCAGATTGAGAAGTAACGGGAGCGGGTCCCCAAACATCTGAGTGAATTAACTCAAATGGGACTGTTCTTTTATTCAAGCTTAAAGGATATGAGATTCAGTGGCTTTTAGCTAAAATGCAAACATTACATTGAAGAGAAGAATCTGAAACATTATTAAATAGAAATGGAAATAATTTCTTCAAATAACCAAAAGATGCATGGCCCAGTCGATGATGCCACAACCAGATTTTCTTCAAACCAGTATCACTGTGACTCCAAACTTGATTAACATATCCAGTTGCAACATCGTCTACATAGTACAGCCCTTTCCTCCTAGTACCACGCCCAATGATCGCCTGAGTTCGGATATCCTAAAGCAAGCAAAAAGCGGGAAACATTAGTACAATACACTCTAACTGTTCGGTGACTTGACTAACTGATAGCAAATGATTTGATAACGCAGGAACAAGCAAGCAATTATGCAAAGAAAGAGTGGGAGTCAAGGCTATTGTTCCTGCACCAACAACTGGGATAGTCTCCCCATTAGTTGTCACAACATTATTCTTGGAAGGTGAAGCCAAGTACTGAAATAAAGATTTGTTTTAAGTCATATGTTCTGCCACTCCCGAATCATTTATCCAATCTGTATCTTGTGTTGTAGATGTTGAAAAAACCATGTCTGTATTACCTGAATTTTCCAAGGACAAGCGTTTGTTTAGAAAGAGCAATTCACCATGTTCAGTGTAACAGACTTTGCTTGTTGCAATAGCAGCTACACTTGGTTCGTCATCTGTGATATTGGCTACTTTGGCTTGAGCTGGACATTTGTTGTTTCGCCCTCTATTTTGTTTTCGTTTTTCTAGGAACCAATCAAGATAACCATGGATTTCAAAGCAAGTTTCCTTGGTATGGCGCTTTCCATTGCAATGGTGCAACGTAATTTGTCTTTTTCAGCATCTTCAATAGCTCGAAGTGTGCTCTTGGAGGTAGAAGAGATGGTCTTGGAGACCATTGCCATGTGTGAACCTTCTCCAAGTTCCTTTTTTCCAAGCATGGTTACTTGACGTTGTGCCTCTCACCGAACCATATTAAAACATTCTTCAAGGCCTAGAATAGATTTCATTCGAAAAAGATCATTTGTGATAGGATCAAAACTCTCATCTAATCCTGCAAGAAAGTCATATACTCTATCCTTTTGAATTTCCTCCTATCTGGTATGTAGATCTGTGGTACCATTTTAATAGGATGACGCCTATCGATTTCCTGCCATACACTATTCAGTTCAACGTAATAAAGGTGCACAGGTTGTCCATTCTGCTTGGTCCTTGTGGCTTTGCATCACAGCTCATAGTACTATGACTCATCCGCTCCATGGTAGAAAGTTTGAATGATGGTGTCCCAGATGTCTTTTGCTGTTGGGACATCAATAAATAGGGGTTTTTACCTAATTATGTAAAAAAAAAAAAATTTCTGTATATGTGCTTTGTTGGGAAATATTTCCCAACATATGCCATTTTGTGCCAGATGGACTGTGTAGAAAAATTCAAAGCACAAAATCGCCATTCAAACTGGCGATTTTGTGCTTTGCACCTTTTATATATATATATATATATATATATATATATATATATATATATATATATATATATATATAAGCATATCGCCACTTAAAGTGGCGATTTAGAGTGCCAGTAAATAGCCATGTCAGTTTAAAAAAAAAAATAAGGATATCGCCACTTTAAGTGGCGATTTTAGGGTGCCTACATTGGCACCCTAACTAGCCACTCTTAGTATTAAAAAAAAAAAAAAAAAAAAAAAGAGCAATATCGCCATTTAGACTGACGATTAAGGTGCAAAGCACAAATTGCCAGTTTGAATGGCGATTTTGTACTTTGAATTTTTCTACACAGTTCACATGGCACAAAATGGCATATGTTGGGAAATATTTCCCAACAAAACACATATACGGATTTTTTTTTTTACATAATTAGGTAAAAACCCCCAATAAATAGACCAAGGAGATGAGGTTCCATGGTTTTTAATAGCCATCCTCGCACAATAGCGTCCTCAGTACACCGCTTTGCGTAACCATTGTCCTTCTCATCCACCTGTGGAGTCTGCCCATTTAAATATCCTAGTTTGTTTAGCCCTGCGGCATGAACTTCTATCATACGTGACCAAATTTTAAAGTTTGTATCATTTAACCTAAATCCAAAGGGTAAATTGTTGGGGTTAGGTAATTCAATTGGTAATGTGATGGCTGTTGTTTCTTCAGCCATGGTGAGTCTCATGTTTCGAGACTATGAAGAAGGGAAATGAGGTTAATCGGCTGTGGTATTCATGGATCAACCTACTACTCTGATACCATGTTAAAATAACAAGGGTCTTGGTAGAATATTTTTCTTTATATTTCTTCTCTCTCAAGGAGGAAATATATATAGATATATATTGAATTACAAAATACAATTTTGGTATAACAAGGAACTTTCTATACTTATCCTCCTGAATTTGGGGCTATAATCACGCTAACACTTATTATATATTTTATTTTGCCTTTCATATTTTCAATTATCATTATTGCAGACTACATTCTTCATCCGTCTTCTCAAAGTGCGATGTCTAGCATTGGTAAATTCAATGAGGTATGATTAAATCAATACACAATTTCTAATTTATTTTATTTATTTATGAGTAATGATTTTTTTTTTCCTTATTGCAGTTGTGGTTCATGTTCAACATTTTGCCAACCAAGCATGTTTCTATGTCTTACTCTTAGACAAATTATACAAGCTTCTTCACGACAGAATTGACATACAAAAAATACAAGAAAAGTCCAAGATTATAAAGTGCATGATCTTCTGCAATTTTTACATTATTGATAAAAAAAAAAAAAGATAAAAAACAAAAAGTCTCTGTATCTCCCTTGATGAAATTTCATTACCTTATAGAACAAGACATGACTACACACACAGATAGTCATTTATTTTAAGTACACAGCAAATTAAAATGAGGAGCATAATGGTAGAAACTAGACTACTTGAAGAATGGAACATACTGATTGGAGAACAGTGAGCATTAGGAGAATAGTTGCTGCTATAACAGAGATGATAGTCCATGGATTATTGAAATATTTTTGCTTCAATGTTGCCTTCCACTTGTGCCTTGGGATTCTGCAGTATGCACTAAGATCTTCAATTAGACCAGAAAAGTAGAAATGGCCATATGATAAGGGACAAAAAATACTGAACTAAATCAGGATTATAATGGGTCAAGTCCAGCTGCCTAATCTACCTAAAATCCGAGTATTAGAAGGATAAGGTCAAGGTAACATGCAAATAGTCATCCTAATCCAAACTGGTCAAGGAAATCCATACTCAACTCATGTAAGGATCTATCTCTTATAAATACCTCAAAGATTAAACTTCACAGGTATGATGAGCACTAATTCTATAACTTGAATTATTTCAATTACATTTTCTCTTAAACAATTACTGACTTAAGCATCGGAGTCTCTCCCGGGGGGTCAGCCCCTGGGAGCCATTGACTCGCTTTTTCTCTGTCTACAGATTCTACCCCTTCGAGGGACCCACAATCAATAGTATTTGGTGAAATTAGACTCATCACTATGGATGCTAATGTGCATTTGTGTGTGACTATGGATGGAAAATCACTGCAAATTTTCTTAAATGAGCATTGTGAGGATCATGATTTGATGAGGAATCAAGTGTTTATGGCTTTGGGACTCTCATCAAACCCTGCAAAGCTTGTTCTGGAACATATGTTTTCCCTCTAAGGTTATTGTTGCTGTCTGTGGTCTTGCGCCCAAATTTAAGTCCACTGAGAGCCCTGCTTTCACCTGTCCAACAAGTACCACAACAATTGCCCCTGACCTTGTCCGATCACTAAAGCAGAGTGAAAATAAGCGTCCTTGGTCTGCTGTCTCCACAGAGGATGATCAAAATGCTTTTGTTGGTTCTGTTTCTGCTGTTACCTCAACTCATAGGCCCTCCCAACAGCCAGTAGAGTTATTAGCCAATCGAGGTTTGTCATACTTGAGCAATCTGTGGCCGTTAAATAATGATCTTTTGCATATCTTTAATATTACATACATAAATGGTAACTTTATCAATTTTGCAAATATGAAAATCATTCCTTTCTAGAAGAATGTAATGGCTTTGAAGAAGGGAATTGTTATTATTGTTTAAACTTCTGCATGAAATGTAGTACCTTATTAGCGAAGTTGACCTCGATACTGGTACTAATTTTTGGTATTTACTTGCTTGGCTTGCTGCCTTGATCCTTCCTATGCAAAGATCAATGAATTTTTATCAGAAAATTTGCATTTGGATTGTGATGACAAGTAGTTTGATTTAGGCTGTAAACTATTTAACTACTTAGAGCTTGAACCCGGGCAACTCGGTTTGATTCTTTGCAAATATGCTCAAAAGAAACAGTATGGAAACCGGAAGCACCAACTTTGACATCGTCCACAACTAACTGAATGGGGCCAGCTTCACTTTGGTGGGACTTCAAATTACTGACAAAGGACTTTGAATTATACTCAACTATAAAGTATCAAAACCTCCTTCATGAGCACATTGAAGACCAAAACTGATAGCCATAGAAGGATAAATGTTTAAGGAATTAATAATTGATGTGGCATAGAAGTGACTGCCAATTCACTATTTTTTTTTTCACAATAACAATTAGTCATATTATATAGTAATTTTCTCTTTTAAAAAAAAAAATGAAATACTATAATATGGAAGAGTAGAAATGACTGTTTTTCAACAAACAACAGTTGATGTACAGTTGACTGTGAAGAGAATTAGAGATTCTATTTTGTACAGGTTAACTGTTGGAATTTGTAATCAGCAGAGTGATAGTACTGTTATGGTCATTAATAACTGGCAGTTTTTGTTTGCCAGATGATTGTATTCATCTAGGCTGTGTGTTACTTTTTGTTGTGATTAATAAAATTTCTTTTTGACTTGATAAAAAAAAATTATGTGGATATTTTACTGTATAAAATAAATATATTTATTTTTTATTTTTATATCAAATAAATAATAAGAACCATATAAAATGTGTCTAAGACAAACTACTAAGTTGTTTTTGTCGATAAGGGAAAAAAATGTTGCTATTTGGATAGTGGTACCATGTAAAAGAAGTACATAGATCAATGAAATTTATTTTTCCTTCAATAGCTGATGGGCAACATTGTCTTTTTAAGTCAAATGAAGTTTTCTAGTATTTCCATATTAAAAATGTAATAAGTTGAGTCAATTTGTAAGCTGTTTCGAATCAACTTTTAGAATATTCAAAATTGGCTTGATGTTAATTGAGTCCAACTACTCAAAATAGCTTAATGAACCAATTTCAAGCTTCATACTACTCGGTTTGTTAGGTTTGTGATCATAATTGAACTTTTATTATTTTACTAGTTTACCCTTTACAGTAAAATTTATCTAAATTAATATGATATATAGATCAATTATTTATTAATTATTGAACATTAGTAATTTATAGAATATTTAGTGAAAAAAATTCTTAATAAAAACATCATAAGAGTATTATTGTCAAAGAACATTGAAAAAAATATGAGTAATGGTTCTCTTTGTCTAACAAAGATAAATTAAGTGTTTTTTATTCATATATTTCTCTTTATAGCTTTTAAAATTTCTATTTATTTTGTAGTTTATAAGAAATTATGAGATATATAGTTTAAAATCATTAAAATTAAAAAATAAACATATTACTCAATCAATGGCTATTTAAAAAACGTGATTCTGCCAATTAATATTTTTATTTTTTCTATTAATTATTCGATATTAGAAATATTATTTTATATGAATAGAATGCAATCGATTCCATAAAATAATTATGATTGTTTTTTAATGAAAAGATTATGACCCTTTATTCTCGCATGTCAATAAAAGTATATTAATCAATTTTAAAACAATAATAATAATAATAATAATAAATTACTCATGTTATATCAGCAGGTCACCTGCAAGTTACCTTTCAAAATCATATTTAATGAGATTTGTAGTTTCTAAGCTAGTAAATTGTCATAAATATTGATATTAAAGCTCCTAAACTAATTACAGCCTTTAGATTTTGATCTAATAGTCAAAAATTGATACCCATGAATGGTTACTTCTATGCAGTAACCATTAAAACCTTACCCATATATATATATATATATATATATATATATATATATATATATATATATATATATATAATGAAAAAAAAAAGGAGTAGAAAGAGAGATCAGGACAGAGAGAGAGAGGTAGAGAATGAGAGAAGAGCTCCTTCACTAACCCCAAATTGTTGCCGACCAATCCCTAGACATCAGGATCGAGGATCTCGGCACCACTGCTCTTGCTCACATCACGCCTGCTAACAACGAGATCACAGACCAGGCAAACCCAGTTTTCTCCACCAAATAGATCATCTTCTCTCCCTCAATGAACCTCGATCTCTCTAATGGAAATTGCCACCTTTTGCAACCTCTCCACGCACGTTGTCTCTCCACTCACCAAACCACCTCCACACCCACAATAGCTTCACTATCACTACTCCACGTATTACCACCACCACTAATTCTAAACTCTGTACTCCTTCTCTCACTTAGTCAACTTCCCGTAATTGATTCCACTTAACCATCATCTTTTCCTCCGGCCACAGTGGAGGAACCAGCGGCTCGGGTGGTGACGGTTATGAAGGAGGAGGAGGAAATGGGGGAAATGATGATGATGGTGATGTTAGGTCTCACAATCAGACTAAAGCTATTCTCACATTGGCTGAGGTATGCATATGTTTACACATAAGTATATATTTTTTTTTGTGTTTAAGTTTGTGGGTTTTAGTTATGAGTGTGAATTTCATGGATTTAGGTAGGGAGGTCGTTAGAGAGCTTGCCAAAGGATTTAGCGGGGGCGATTAAGGTGAGGAGAATACCATAATCGATTATGTATAGATATTTTGAGCTTGAGAAATCACCGATTTTCAGATGGTTGCTTCAGTTTGGTGGATTTAAGGAACAATTGCTTGCTGATGATATGTTCTTGACTTGGACGAGTGGATGGAAGAAACCCAGAAAAGCCCTAACCCAGTTCAAGTCTCAACCTGGGCTCCATCTCTACCACCTCCTCCTCTACAAGCAATGGTGAAAGACGCCAAGCTAACTATTCCAACTCAAAGTCCACCGCTGCTCCTCTCTCTCTCTCTCTCTCTCTCTCTCTCTCTCTCTCTCTCTCTCTCTCTCTCCTTCTTGTAATACCCCAACTTCATGCCAATCTTATATACAGAGAGTATAGATGAGTAGTGTATGTTAAGTGCCAAGTTATGAGATTGTGTATGAATTTTTTGCATTCTAAGTTAAGTGAATTCCAAGTATTGTGATGGATTGAATTTGAAACGCAAGGATTTTGTGTGCCCTAAGTTCATATAGACTTCTTATTGATCATGTGGATGAGTTATGAGTTGGATATCATGTGCATATAAGAGTTATGAGTTACATGTTATGTACTTGTACGAGTTATGCGTTAATATGAGAATACTATACTTGTAATTTTTGATTTGGGGAAAAGAGCACAGTAATGCCTGTTACTTATAGGTAGCGCCCGTTACTCTTAAGGTCACGGTAATGAATGATAAGTAACGACAGTTAATAAGAAATTGGATTTTCAGACAGTGGCAAAATTCACACCCGTCACCAATGAGTAATGCTAGTGAAGGAACCATGAATAGTAGCATGAACAGTAACCAGTCACACCAATTACTCGAGAGTAATGCCCGTGACTCGTGTCGGGACTGAAGTGAAGAAGTCAGCAAGTAACGCCCGTTACTTATGAGTAATGTTCGTTATCCGTCGGGGCTTATAAATTGAGCAGCTCGGCCTAAACAGATTATTTTTCATTTCCTCCCACTTCTAGTCTGCTCTACAAGCCCTAAACTCTCTCAAATTGTCTTCCAAGTCTAGATCTCCCATCTTTCTACTAAGATTACAAAAGATCACAAGGATCTAAGTGAGAAACCTTCAACCCTTCATGATTTGGAAGAGCTTTGGTTGGAGATTTAAGGGAAACCTTGAGGTACGAGTTCCAATCTTTGATTTTTCATTTGGGTTTTGTTTGATTAAGGCTTAATCTTAAGTTATGAGTTTAATAAATAATGTTTATGGTATTATATGCAAGAGATGAGCTAGATTCATAGAAACCCTAAAATGAGTCAACCCTAGAATCAAATTTGTTCTAAATGATTAAGAGATAATTGTTAGTAAAACTTAAGAATTGAGAATTTATGATTAGAATTGAAGAAACCAAGGTATAGGGTTAAGATTTCATGAGGTATAGTTAATATGTGATTTGAAAATTCATGTGTAAGCAAGTGAACCAATGAAGTGATGAGTTTCATGCATGGTAAAGGTGATATGAGCTTAATTGGAAGGATATAGCAAGAGTTGAGTAGAAAATATACTATCATATTTATATTTGAAACCCTAAAGGCTTAGAATGCCTTCTTTCATTGTATGTACTACCAATAGTAAAATTTATTGTGTTGTGAAGTAATTCATTTTGATCATGAATTACCTTGATATTATTAATTATTCATGTGAAGCCTTTGTGCTTGTTTAAACTTCTTGACCCATATGTGAACAATGTGTCCATTTGATACTTGTTATGTGTTATACATCAATAATTACTCCCTTAACTCTTAAAGATCCTATTAATTGATCATTTAAACTATGAGTATTTGAAATCCGTGTGTATAAAATCCATATTGTCTTCTATCCAAAATTATTAATAATTCCTCCATGAGAATTATTTGAGATTCCTTAAAAGTTTATAAATCTATGTATATGTTCTAAAATAATGAGTATAAGTATATGCTCAATCCCATGTATATGTATATGTGTAACACTCCCAAAATTTCGTAAGTCATCAGTGACTCAAATATAGCATAGAACTGAGTAGAATAAGGGAAATAAGACGAAAACTAGGAAGGTAGCAGCCAAAATCCTAAAAAGGGTATGGATTCAAAGATCGAGGCGCTAAGTGTGAGTTGGCAAATTTCGACCTCGGAAATGATTTCTAGATTTTATTTGGAGAATTTAGGTAAATATGATAATGTTAGAAATGATAGAACTCAAAAATTGGATTAGAAAATATCTAAGTAAATCGGTACACCAAGCGCGAAGTCGACAGAATTTGAATCCAAAATTTTTAATTAAATCCTGACTGAGGGAATTACATGAGGGAATAGTTAATTAGGATACTAGGACCATATAAATTAGATTAAAAATAATTGTAGATAAAAATTATAAGGTTTAGTGTAGTTTTAATTATAAAAGGGCAACATGGTCATTTGACCTTTAAAGTAATCATTAGTTTGAATTAGTCTTTAATATATATATATATATATATATATATATATATATAGAATGGTGGCCGAATAAGGGAAAGAAATGAATGGATGAGAGTATGATAAAAATATGAAAGGAAAAAATTAAAAAAAAAAAAGAAGAAGAAGAAGAAGAAGAAAAATGAAAATATATAAAGTTGAATAATTTAGCCTTATTTCTTTCACCTAATTCACTTACCACCAAAACACTTAGAACAAAAGAAAAGAAAAGAAAAGAAGAGGAGAGAGGGAGAGTGACTCGACCAAAGAGGAAAGAAGGAAAGAAAATTCAAAACAATGTAAGTTTTAGCTTTAAAATTGTTTGTTTTATGTTCTTAAGTAGGTAATTTGAGTTATTTTAAGTTTTTCGTATTCTTTTCATATATAGGTGCTTTGATTTTTATGAGAAATGGGAAGGGATTGGTTCTTTGGTGCTTGAATAAGGGAAAGGGATTTTTCTGATGGGTTGGTGGGAAAAATTGGAGAAAATGTGATGGAATGAAGAGGAGGTGAAGGACAACTAGGGTTTGGTAGCTTATTAGATTCAATTGGTTTTGGGAGGTTGTTTGAGATTTATTTAAGTCATGGAACTTATGGGAGAAGGCTTAAGAGGGATTAGGAAAAGCATAATTTGGTTAAAATTGGGTAAAAACAAAACTTGTATGCAAAACCCTAATTAAAGACTTAATGAATTGTAGAGTCAAAAACAGAATTGGAGGGAGAATTGAATTTTAGTAGCTTGTAGCCTCAATTCAAGGATCTTAGATTCTGAATTTGACCATGTCCAAAACTGAGAACTTGTAGGCAGGGATGTGACCTAAAGGACCATGGAAGGTCTTAGCATAATTCAGAGTAAATTTTGAGTTATTGAGCCTGAATTAGGAATTCCTCAGTGTGTAGGATTAATAGGAACTCTAGAATTGAACTCTATTTTCAGTGACCTTAGAGGCAGATTGAGACCAAGCTCTAAACTACTGAAATGGTCCTTTATATGTATAATTTTATCTAGTGAAAGGTATTAATCATTGAGCTTAGTAATTGTGAGTTGTAGTAGCCAAATTAGGCAAAGGTCAGTCTATCCCCTAGATTGGGACATAGTAGAGTTTAGAAGCTTCCCACGAGTGGTGTAGAACTCCAAATGAGCTGATTTTTGGATATGTTATTGTCTTATGTGTCTATTTTATAATACAAAAATAATTATTGATATTGGATTAGTGTATCTCATATTATGGCAGAGATACAGTTGTTGGGTCATTAGGAATTTAATGGGCAGAATTTAGGAATTTTACATTTAGTCTTGTTATTAGTATAAATGAGCTTGTTATGTGTATGTGATGTATGTAGAAAAACCTGACAAACATCAAAAATGTCAAAATCAAGAAGCTAAGGATCAAGAACCATATTATTGTTTGTATTGCTTACTTTAAAAGAAGTCAAGGTAAGTGTCTATTATATTACCATTCTTGTGTGTTATCTTGTTACTTCCATTGTCTTGAACTCTTGAACTTCATTCAATTCCTTGAAATGCTAATGTTCTTGAACATCATTCCTATGAAATGTATTACTCATATATGCCTTGATTATTCAAAGATTCCTCTAGATCACTTGAAAATCTTATAAATCCCATTATATGTATTCATGACAATTTCTTCTCTAATTGAACTCAAATTGTGAATGATGAATTGCTTATGTTATATGTTAGAAGTTATGTATATATGAATCCTAGAATTCGTTATGTTGAAAAACATTATAAGAGCAGAGATCTCATTTCTTCGGTATGGGAAACACCGGATTGTGTGAACATCGCACTCTAGCTAGAAGGACTTAATTGTTATAGCCGTACGGCCTACCCTGCCCTGCTTATAAGGCGTGGTATTGCTCCACAAGAAGAGCCCCTGCCACGAACGTGTTTACAATGAATAGATGGACAAAATTCCACTATCATTGTCCAAATTTCTGCTAGACTTACTTGATATTGATTTCATTGCTCATAATCCTATTTGTTTATCTATAAACCTCGATTGCATTTCATTGATTCATAATTTTAAATGAAATACTTGTTTACCTTCTCGAATACATATTTGTTCATATGTATATGTATTTATCATTCTTGTGGGATAGCTTTGTACTCTTGCCCACAAGCATGGTAATATAGTTGCACTCACTGAGTTTACTCGCCCTTATTCCCATTTTTTTTACAAGAACATAGAAGTGGTACAAAAAGCTCAAGTTCTATTTCTCACTTGAAACTTGTGCATAATGTGGAAAATTATAGTTTAGACGTTATAAATATTTGTATATATCTTTATATGTGTCTAAATGTTTATGTAAATTTTAGATGCTCCATGGTATGTAAAGTTAATAGTTTAGTTGATCTGTGAGTATGCGAATGTTATGAATAATCTAAGTTATAAATAATGACTATGAGCTTTTAAAAATAAATGTAATACCCTAAGTTCATATGTACTTTTGTTTTATCATGTGAATGAGCTATGAAGTTGTGTGCATGAGTATTATGAGTAGAATTTATATGCTAAGTGATGTATGAATGAGTTACAAGTTGAATTTTGGAGAATTGAAGGTTGAATTGTTAAGTGGAGCTGCAGGGCTTAAGTTGCGCCCATGACAAAGTAGCGATCGCGACAAAGAAATTGCGATCCTAACCATGGATGCGAAGCCGACTGCGAACCTCTCTGCCTAAATTTACCATCAGCATGAACAGTCACGTGAACACTAATGTGTAGCACCCGCAAGGTGCATATCGTGACCGCGATGGGCTTGTAGCGATCGCTACTCCCATCGAGTTCAGATACGAGGAAATGGCTCTATAAAAGAAATTAAAGCCCTAAATTCATTTCATTCAAGATTTTAGAGCTTCCAAACCCTTTTTCTCTCAAGAATCACTCACCCACTCACATTAAATGATTAGAGACTTCATTAATTGCTTCAACCAAAGGATCTAGGGTTACAGTTACTCATCCATTCTTTTATTCTTGAAGCATCTATTGAAGATGTGAGTTAGGGTTTTGGATTTCTTTTGTATTTTTCTTCTCCATTGTTATATTTCATGCTTGAGGAAGGGAATAGAGTTAGAAATCATGAGTCTAGCATGTGTATGGTGATTTTAAGAGCATGGGTTATGTGTATTGTTAATTTGTATATGTCTGTATGTTTAGTTCCTCCTAGAAGGTTGGATGATAATCATGAGAATCATGAGGATTTGATGTGATTGAGGACTTCCATTGAGTATAAAGCATTCTTTTTTATTAAGGTGAATTGAAAATATACTACTATTCTTGTATTTGAATTCCTAAGGCATAATGCCTAATTTCTTGCATGAGCCGCCATGAGAAAAGTATGAGAATTGTTTATTAAACCCTAATGTTTCATTAAACTTTATAAGTTCTTAATTATCCATTTGCTAATTATTATTTTTATGAGAACCATATATTGTTAAATGTCTATGAGTATGAGAACCATTTGAATCACATAAGCTATTTGTCTATGAAAACCTTAATTATTCTATCTATATGTGATAACCTTAATGGTATAGAAATCCCCTACTAATATGGGTTAATCATTAGACATTGTGCACATTGTAATCCTATGGATAGGATATAATATCCTACCCTTATCTAGGAAGGGTAAATTGTCCTAGACGTAAAATCTGATCTATTTCATATATGTTATGAACAAATATGTAGTGTTTTCAGGATGTTATTTAGATTAATTTTATTTATTTCTAATTAGTTTTTAGTTGTTTTATATGTTTTTAAGTCAATTTCAAGTGTAGGTCGATTACGGATGGAAATCAAGGAAATGATGCTGAGAAAAAGGTTTTGAAGTTTTGCAGGGCCCTGCAGATGATGATGCACGGCCCTGCAACTCAACTTTCATTATGCCTAAAGGTGAACGGCCGCGCAGATATGTGCACGGCCGTGCAAGTCAAATATGGTTCTGTATCGACAAGAAAATAGGAATAAGTTGTGTTTTAAAGGTGCACGGCCGTGCACGATCTGATATTCCAAAAACGCGAGTTTCTCTTCTTTTCGACATCTTTCAGCTGTTGGGGGGCAATAAAGGTATTGCCCAACTCTTGTAACCCTAAAAGAAGATATAAAGGAATAGGTAGAGCTTGAAAAGGGGAGAGACCAAAACCCTAGTAGCCGCCAGGCTCTAGGTTAAGGCAATAAGAAATCATTATGTACCAAACCTTTAGATTTTCATTCTTTTTCTTTTCTTTAATTCTTTTATAATCAAGATTGTGGAAGGTTTAGTTTTAGTTTTTGGAGGAGAAACACTTTTGAAGATAGTGACAACTCTTCAAGAGATTTCTTCTAGGGTTTTGTTTTCTCAACTCTATTTTTATTTAATTTCATTTATATTGCATTAATCACATGAATATGAATGTTGTTAATTTAATTAGAGTTTTGATTCTATTTCTCACCATGAACTGATTCGTTAATTCTAGGGTTTGGATGGATCAAATTGATTTAATATGTTTGTTTAGATATATGATTTAAGAATTATATTGTCATTTTTCTATGCTTAATTCCACATATATGTAATTAGCTACCATTTATATGACCTAGGTATTAATTGAAGGATCGATAGATGAAAATTAATGCTTGATTAAAAGAACAATGAACTTAGGGTTTACTAATCAGAAATGCACTAAACCCTATGTATGCTTGTGATTAGGTTTAGAATTAATTTGATTTCTAATTGATCTAATTTGAAAGACACGTCCATTAAAATCATTTGTGATTTTATGCCATTTATTTGCATTTTCCTAAACATATTTATGGTTTAATTAGATTCTAATTAGCTGAACTCGAAAGATACGTTAATTTGATTCTAGTTAGGCCTTAATTAATTCTATGCATCATTAGGTGAAGTCGACATCCCTAGAAGCCTACCCAATCTTATTACATTCCTTTTATTCAGTTCTTTGCTTTCATTTAAAAGTCAATTTAATTTTCTTGCAATCAATAGCCTTCTTGTTTAAAGTATTTAGGATTGTGTTTGTTTACATTGTTTATTGGCATTAATAGGGTAATAAGTTAATTATAATTGTGCCTAGGTATATTTCCTCAATTCCGTGAGAGATCGACCTCGGGGTGAATTCATTGCTATCTATGATACGATTCGTTCACTTGCGAGTATTAAAATTTGTATGAGCTTAGATTAAGATCAAATTTAAGTGCAACAAATTTTGGCACCGTTGCAGGGGAATTGAAATGGCGTGTTTTAATTTTTCTTGTTATCCTATTGTGTGTCAAATGT
>CATKHJ011222962.1:0-14342 GCA_949750685.1 Vernicia montana | reverse complement strand
TTACTGGTTATTAGATTAATACTTTAGTGATTAAACATATATTTATAATTAATAATTATAAAAAAAAAATTATGTAAAAAAATCGCTTAAAAGTGATAATGTTGTGATTGGAAGTTAACGCTTTTCATTATATATATATATATATATATATATATTTGGTGACTTTAAATTATGGGTAATAATAAAAAATAAATAATATATTATTTTGACTTAACAAAAGGATGAAATTATTATTATTTTTTTTTTTGAGAAATAAGGTGAAATTAATTTAGAAATAGATATTAGAATACAAATTTCACAAAGGTTAAATTTTTCTTTCCAATGTTAAAAAAAAAATAATATAAAATAAAATAAAACATAAAATATAACCTTTACTTCTCTTTCCTAAATAACTTTTTTTTTCTCTTTCTTCCTCTCTTTACATTGACCCTTCTCAGTTCTTCGCTAACTTTTCTTAAATTCTAAATCCTAAAAATGCAATTGAAGTTAAATTCAGAAATAAATAACAAACGGAGAACATAAATTGAAGAGAGAGAGATAGTCATATATATATATATATATATATATATATAAAAGAAGAAGAAGATTTTGTAGTCTATCTCTAGAAATTGAAGAGAGATTGATTAGATTGTTTTTGTAAGTAAACCCTAAAGATTTTTTATTTTGTTTTTCTCGTTTTTGTGCGCGCTCTGCTCATTTTGATTGAAACTTGAAAGTGTAATTTGTGAAATTATTTTTTTGGGATCGAAGCGTTGTGTTCTTTATTACTTATTGTTGGAAAACAATTTTCGTTGTTTTTGCTTTAAGTTCTTTTTCTGTTTGAAGTAGAGTTGTGGCATTTTGAAGGTTTTGGATCTAATAATGCTTTCTTTTTCTGTTATTGCTTTTTTTTTTTTTTTTTGGGTTTAATTTAAAGTTTTATGGCTTGAAAAGGGGTCATTGTCAATTTTTGTTTTTTGGGTTTAAGAAACTAATTTATGTTATGAGTGAAAAGTTAGTTCTTAGTGGTATTATATATTTTGATTTAATAAATTTTTTTTATGAGATTTTTTTTTTTTTTTTTTTTTTTTTTTTTGGGGGGGGAGTGATCTTGGTTTTTGATGTGCAAGATTGCGTGACTTGGTTTCAATTTTGAAGCAGAGTAATGGCTTTTCAAGCATAAGAGTGGTTGTTAGAGTTCAAAAGTGAAGATTCCTTGGTAAAATGGATTAGAGAAAAAGTTTGAGAGCTAATTTGATATGATAAATTTTAAATTTATGAATTTAATTAAAATTTATAAATTTAAATAAAATTCATGGAATTAAAAATTACATATCATATCATGTGGATTTTAAAATCTTTCATATTTAAAAGTTTTGGAACATGATAGATTTTAACAAATTTATGAAATGCAACTCAATTTTCAAATTAAACAAAAAAATTAAGTTACAATCCATGAATTTTTCAAAATTCATCACTGAAATCCTTCAAATTTATATTTTTATTGCTTCTATTTCGATGCAAAAACAAGAGAATTAGCAAGCTGCATTGCCTTATATGGGATCCCAACTAGGAGTATAAATAAGTCAAACCGTTTGTGAGCGGTTTAGTGTTCGGTTTTATAAAAATTCGTTTGCATTCGATTCGTTTTATAAATTAATCAAGTTTGAGTTTTACTTTAAGACTCGATGAATAAATGAACTGAATTTGAGTAAAATTAAGCTCGGCTCGATTAAACTCGTGAACAACTCAATTATAAGTACGTAAATAGATTCGCGAACATATCCATTAACAGGCTTGATTATTATTATTTTGACACTCCAAAAAATATATTTTAATACTTTCATAATTTTTTTAGTAATTCAATTTCACTAAAATATATATACTCATAATTAACATAATCTAATATTTTCTTATTATATAATCTAATATTATAATTTTTAAAAATATATTTTTTATTAATTAATATGTGATATATGTAATACTCAATTTCATGATTGGATATTTTTTTACTAATTGAATGTTTTTGCTTTTATGTTAATTTTAAGTATTTTTGTTATATTTATTTTATTAGAAATAAATATTTAAAAAGTTGAGTATTCTAATAAGTTTTAAAACAAGTCGAACTCAAACTTAATTTAATTATAATTTATTAACGAGTCGGACTTAAATTAAATTCGATTATAATTTATAAATAATCTTTTAATAAGTCGAATTTGAACATAATTTTTATGCTAGATTCAATTTTAAACTCAAGCGCATAAAAAAAACATCAAATCTAATTTGACGGCTCGACTCGAGTACAGCTCTCAAAAATCACTCCCTTGTTTTTCACCTTTTGGGCTGTTTCTTTCACTGCTTTGACTTGCTGATTTTGAAGGGGCTCAAAAAGCAATGCTAGTCTGTGAGAGATAACAAGATCTAGTTTGGTGTTGTCTTTTTCCATTTTGCCAAACAGTGTTGCTGATTCTCGCTGGTAAAGTTTTGTACAGCAAAAATGGATTATGTTGCTACAAAAAAATATAGCAAAGGTAGGACTAAATAATGGGGCTCACAAAGTAAAAGAAGAAGACGTTAAATTTTGGGGCACCATAACAGTGTTTTTTTTTTTTTTTTTTTTTGTGACATGAGGATTATTTTTTAGCTTTAAAAAATATAAAGGGGCAATATACTCTATAAAATATATATTAAGATCATATTTACACATTTTTCTTAAAAATAATTAGCACCAACAAACACATGATGGTGAAATTAAATAATATAATCAGATTAAAATTTTTCAATAGTTTACATAAGTGGGGATCACTTAATAATTAATAATGATTGATAGTATAAATTTGCTAGTTGAATTTAGGCAAACCAAAATCAATGTAATAATTGTTGATCTTTAAGGCCAATATCAAGTAGTGTTGTTGGCTTCATCAACATTATAATTACTATCCAACAACTAATAAGAGTTGCTAAGTGTTACTTAGTGGTGAGTGCACCAAATCCATTTACATCCCATTTTTTAATCTGTGCAGGGTTGTCATTTAAAATAATTACACAAAAATTAAAATAATTATTAAATAGCCTTAATTATAAGAAAGATAATTATATATTATATATGATTAAATAATTTTTTTTATAAAAAATATATGAAGTTATTAGTATATATCTAGTGTAGTAAATAAGGGATAAAAAAATTTTAATGTCTTATTGATTTTTTAAGGCGATAAATAAATTAAAAAAAGTTTTAAAACGGATAAATAAAAAAAATTAATGTATACATTTATAAATATATGAAATTCATCTATAATTAAAGAAGGAAAATCCCATTTCTATATTCAATATTAATTTTCCTCCCACATTTATCTTCGATTTGTCCTACGAACTGGATTATCTAGAAGATTGATTTGTTTTTTGATGTATAAAAACTATTTAGACCTAATTTGGCATTTTTTCGGCAAAATCCACATTGCCAATTAATAAATGGATATTTAATTAATTTTGGCTTATCGCTAGTCTTAGAAATGGAGATGCTACTTAACTTTTGGTGCACGCCTGCCGTAGAAAATGTGTCACATTTCATTGGCAATTTCAAAACTATATTTAAATTAGTTTTTGGGTTTATATTAAATGTCAAGAGTCTTGTTTTGTTTTGTGACCTTTTCTTTTCTTTTTTAATATCGCAAATTCTTGAAAGTGATGATTGACAATTTTGAAATATATATATATATATATATATTAACAGTTCAAATCAAAACAATTTTTCTGTTTAATTTTTTTTATTTTTTATGTCTATATATATAAAAAGTATATAGATTGTCCATAAAAATTGTATATACATAAATAAATAAATCCTTAAAAAAAAAAAAAAAAACTCGACTATTAGTGGCTAAATGGTATCTTGGGAGGTTTTCTTCTTCTCCATTTTAATTCAAATTCAATTGATTTATATATTCTAAATGAAAGAGCTCCATGATGACCTAAAGGACATTAAAAAGAAAAAATAATAATAAATTTCTTTTCGAGACAACTTGGAATAGCTCACCTCTAACCCCTCCCTCAAGGTTAAATTGCAGCCAGTCTACCTCAAATATTAATAAACAGACTCCGGTCAAATTAGTGAGTTTTTTTTTTTTTTTTTTTTAATGAGAATTTTAATAGGTTAAAATAACATTGTGAGTTAGAGTTATATAATAAAATAATTATTTTTTTTAATAACTCTTATTAAAAATCAAAATTTTTGTAATTTAAAATATTCGAGACATCCTATTCTTACACTCTTAAAAATAATAAGAAGATCAATCGATTTTTTTTTTTTTTGCAATTTTTAATAAATTATATAATTAACTCCTGTGCGCCACTAATTAGAGGTGGTTTAATGATAAGTAATATTATATATGTGATAATTTTTGCATATCATATTAATTATTTATTTAATTGGTTCAATAAAATAATAAATTATTCATATCAAGATTAAACCATTAATAATTAAAGAATATATTTTTTTTATAATTTGTAATATCAGCCAAAGAATCGAAGTAATCGATATTTTCTTGATGATATATATTAATGTAAATTACCGAAAATGCAAACAAAGATCTTATTTCCCTCTCCCTGGTGTCATTTAGCCAAACTTGACGGCCAAGGGTTTGATAAAAACAAACAAAACATAATTACAACAAAGAATTCATTTTTATATTTCATAAAATTTAACTCGTTTGCTTTAATTTTAATTATTTTATTACTTCGATAATTGGAAAACTTTTGCATAATAAAATAGGAAACAAAATATAATCTTATCAGATGACTCAAATCTATAATTTTTAATCATTTTCTGTAGCCTGTTTGATTAAAATATCATGCATATATAAGCTAAGCAATTTCCATCCTAATTAATAATTATATTCACTCATAAGGTCTTTTTTTTTTTTTTTTTTTTTTTTAAACATTGACTCATAAGTTATTCATTTGTGAATGGATAATCATATATATAGTTGACTTAGAAAATTACAAAATGGTGCGAAAATATATAGTTTTAATTTTTAAATCACCATTTCTTAATTAATGACATATATAATGTTGTCTAGAAGCCTCACAATATTCAAAATAAAAATTGCATGTTCCAATTATTAATTTTGATTAAAAAGTTTATTTATCTTTTTATTGTTTAGAATTTAAATTTTTAGGGTTAACACTTTAAAAATTATTTATAAAGATACAAATTGAATATGAGAGATGCACTTTTAATCTATTCGAAAAAAAAATTTAATTTCAATTAATGTATAAATTGATTCCAAAATACTTATAACTGTCAAAATAAAAATTAAAAAAAAAATAATAAAAACTATAAGAAATTAATTAATACATCACATCTAATTAACAACTACAAGGGAAAGGCTATACTCCATCACTTTTTTTTTTTTAAAAAAAAGCAAGAGTATATTAAAAAACACATCACATTGTTTGAACTTGAAAATTCCACTTTGAAAGTTAGTCGTCAAATCTTTATTGGAATGAGAGCGAGGGATTTTATATGAGAAGGGTATTGCTCGAGTAATTAACTTAAAATAATATATAGAAATTATCAAATCTAAAATAAAATTAATAACCACTTAAACATGGAACTAACCATTTACTTAAGCATTTAAATACTAGAAACCTAAAAATATTCTCATAACAAATAAGAATTGCTACCTAATCAAATTTTTTTTTATCTTGACAGCAATTTATTTTTTCAAAAAATTTTTGGATATATAAAATAATATTAATAAAAGATGAAATTCATTTGATAATCCATAAGGGAAATAGGTTTTCAATGTTAATTAAAAAAGATTTCCATACTTTAGCATATTTTAAACCTGATAATTATTGAGGCTAAGTCATGAGTCATGAAAGTGGACTTAAAAAACTAAGTATTTTTTTTTTTTTTTTTTTTTTTTAATATGTTGAAGAACAAGTCATAGGAAATTTCTCTTTCACTTGCTAAGGTACAATTTCTAATTTTCTATGCCTTTTTGTCAAGACTTAGGAACATTCTAAAGTAACTTATTTCCTATATTTTCTTGTTGCCAGAAAAAGTCTGAGATTGAGATGGATGGCAACTGAAAGCAAAGGAGTACTTTTCTAAATTACGAAAGGAAAAAATAAAATCTCAATATTGGACCGTTTAAAAAAATTTCCCTTTTACATAATTCCTATTTCAAAATCAGCAGAATTCAAATAAAATATTACATTCTCAAATATATATAATGAAAAAAATCTCAAATTTTCAGAATTTCAATTGAATAATGATGGGTCATGACTCATGAGCCTAAACAAGATTGATTTTTTGAGAAATTAAACTTAATCTCATTCAATATTACGTGGCATTCTCATCTACCAACAAATACATAAAACCGAATTTTTTCAAAATTTTTTTCCATACCTCCTTATGGTCAGTCCATTTTGCTAGTAAAAAAATTATTAATTTATTTAGTTTATTGTTAAATTTATTTCAAAGGTAACTTGAATTTGAAACCTCACAATCTTGAAGATAACTCTAATATTAATGAATTAAAAGCTGATTGATAAATATAAAAAAAAAAAAAAAAATTGTTAATCAGTATATCTTTATTTATTTATTTATATTGTAATTTTCTAATTTTTGGTCTGGGCTTCAAGGTATTTGTATGATTGTATTTAAGATTTATTAGCTGAGCCTGAGTCCTTAATAATTTTGTTGTGGGCAGCCATAAAGCCCAATCATCAGCCTTACACTTTGGGCTAACATTTTTAGTAATGGATTTTTTGAAAAGCTTAATATACTTGAGCTTGTTGAGGGGAATCAGTGGGCCTTGTGGGCGAATTATAGTATTGCCCAAAGGCTAAAGCCCAAAACTTAAAACTGTTCTCAAGCCAACATGATTATTTGACTTCTGGATTGAAAATAATAATAAAAAGCCTTTTAAGATGCAAGTGCGAATTACCTGTTTTCAAACTCATACTGATCCTTCCAATTCAACCGAAAAAATCAAGAATCGGTTCGGATACCTTTCATAACGAGCATTCACAATATGTAACGAACGTTACTTTATTTTCTGTCTAATTATAACGTTCGTTCATAACATGTAACGTGTATTATCCATACATATCATCAAAAACTTGGTATAAATAATAAATATATATTATTATTTAAAAATTTGGTTCAACTCCTGTTGAATTTTTGACCCTTGACCTTCCTACCTAGCTTGAGATTGTGCAGTAGCCTCCGCCTACAGTTACAGCTCTTATTGCACGGCTTCATGTAATCAATATGTACAGTCATTTAGTGCATAATAAAAAAAAAACAAATATGTACATATGTAGAATAATTATTTCTTTTGGAAAAAAAAATAACCCTATTTGCCTAAGCCTCGCGTCTACCTATTGCCGGTTGGTTTTCAAGGTTTGCAGCTTTTGATGGACTTCTGGAAGGGTTGGTTGTCTCCCTAACTTTTCAACCTGTATGAAAATATTATTTTCATGATTTTTTATTTTTTTTTTGGAAATTAAGTTTATAAAATTAGACAATAATACTTACAAGCTTCATGTTGTGCTCGAAAAAGAAATGAGACCCCTTGTGTATCTGGAGGGTCTCATTCCTGGTCCCGCTTTCTCCGTACGATGGTTATGAGACATGATCTCCTAGCGGTGACGAAATTGAGGAGAACCACAAAATGCGTTTCAAGACGTTCACACATCTTCCGGGACGTGAGCTAGCCGAACCTACCATCGCCACTACTAGAGAAGATTGCTAGTTTGTTAATAATAGCAATAAAAGTTATTATAACTAGTGAATTTTGAATTCTACTGTGCCCTCTCACATAAAATCAACTTTGTTAAGATAACAAATAAAATCACCTTTGATGCTACAATAAAGCATCAACTTATATTATATATATATATAATAAAAATTGAATGAGTTGTTTATAAAATTTTTCATCAAGTTTCAAGTTAACTCTTTTAAAAATTAAATTTATATTAAGTCACCTTATTAATTTTTTTTTTCACATCATTATATTTTTTTAAATTTCAATTAAAATTTATACATAATTAATACATATAATATATTTTTATTATTTTTTCAATTGGCTCATATATAATAAACTTGATTCACATATGTTTTCTTTATATTAATATTTAAAATTATTAAAAATATAATATTTAAATTTAATAAAAAAATAATAGTTCACGCATGTTAAATATTTTTTTTTAAAAAAATACAAGTTTGTTGGCCCAAGGCAATTCCTAGTGGGTGAATAGAAATTTAAATTTTCTAATGTAATTAATTACCCTAAATACAATATCTGAATCGATTAAGACAAATTTAATAATAATAAAATGAATAGAAAGAAGATTAGAAAATTTAGCCAATTTTATAGTGGTTCGGAGTCAATCTCTTCTCCTATATCCACTTCTCTTAAATCACATCAATTTAGCGTTCCATTAGTAATACGGGATTGCGCCCAACGCTTTATAATAGTTGAATCGAAATTTCACCCTAGTTCTACGACATTTTGCTCTAATTTTTCGGGATTTCGCCCAATACAATAGTTATACTGGATTTCGCCCAATACAAAAGATTTCAAACAAAGTTTGAGATTTTAAGTTACTTAATGACTAACAAGCAAAATTATTACAAGATAGAAATTAAACTTACAGCTTTTAACAATAATGAATACAAAAGATGTAAGTTGAAGAGTAAATGTATTATTGAATAGAGCAGAAAAAGAATATTGAAAGTTAAATTTAGATAGCACTTTTAATCACTTAGAATCTATCTCACTTCATTTGCAAGCTTCTTATAGTTATATGTCTTCAAGTTCTACTCCAAAATATGATTGTTGTGCTTTAAAAACAGTTTCAGACAAGTTCCAACCACGAGCGGATACAAAAAAGAATGCCGGGGGGGGGGGGGGGAAGGCAATGGGGACACTTGCCCCACTGCCCCATCAAAAAATAGTAAAAATTATAAGTTATTTTTAATTTTGCCCCCACTAAAATTTTTCAATAGTATATTCTCAAAAAAATATAATATGTTATAATTTTTTAGGACACTAAAATAATTGTTATTGGCCTATAATAACATCCAATTGTAAGTGACACAATAAAATTAATTGCTGCTGGCCCATTTTTTGTAAGTGAATAGCCCATTTTTATCTTGGCCCATTGGGTTTTTATAAGTGAACAACCCTCACTTTCTCTTTATTCTTTCTCTGTTTCTCACTATTCACACAAGGGGAAAATTTCAATCGTTACAACCTTGTCCTCTTGGAGAGCAACAACACAACATGTTAGATTTTAACCTTTTTTTTTTTTCAATTTTTCTGACTTTAAAAGTTGTAAGGTATGTTGACATTATATTTTGAATGATAATTTTATTTTTTTAGCCTTTGATGTTATGTTTTTCTAACTTTAACTATTGTTAGTGTATTTGAGACATTATTTTATTAGTTTATTTTGAATGAAACATAAGTAATATATTACAATGAAGTAAACTTTGCCCCCCTGAATTTTTTTTTCTGCCTCCGCCCCTGGTTCCAACGACTATAAAAGGCTATATTTTTTAAATTTGCTAGGATGTAACGTGTGTTACATCATCAGTAATGTGCGTTACTTCTTCTAATGTTGGTGATTGCTGGATGAATGCTCGTGAGTTTCTTCTTTGTCAGAATAGTCCTTCAGTGAGTAATGTGCGTTACTTTATTATGAATGTTCGTTCATCCCTTGAACATGCATTTCTTTCTATAATGAGCGTTAGTTTCCTCTTTGTCTAATTTGGTTGAATTTCTATCAGTCTATAACGTGCGTTCATGAATGTGTAACGTGCATTACACCTTGAAACTCAGCAAAACACAATAGAACACTTGCTAACAAGCTTTGTTAAATGTATTTACCAATTTTGGACATCATCAAAGTAATTTACTAAGTTTTGGACATTATCAAAATATTTATAGGGACAACAAAATTAGATAAAAAAAAGATTAAAACCTGCATATAGTGTCAGCCTACGGCGAGTTATGAATAATTAATTTAACACTATTATTAGCATACTTATAGAATATGGTACTTCCCTCTGCCCTTTTGTTTTCTCTACCCTCTCGTTTGGTTTGCGTTCCTATTGTTTAGGTTTTTGCCTGGGACTCCCTCTGATGGCCTTGGCCACTGGAAGGGTTTCCCTCCCTTTGTTTTTCTTAGCTTAATATCTATATTTGCCTTTGTTTTTTGTTTTCCCTCTGTGAATTATAGGTTTTGCTTGCCCATCCGGATTAGGTTTCAAGATTTTTAGGTCTTCAAGTGCGGTGGCTGTGCTGCTCAAATCTCCGGCGAATCTGTCCGGATCCTTCAACAGCTCGTCATCATCTTCGTTCTATTGGGGTGCAGTGACTGTTGGAGGAGGGAAGAGTTGGCTAGTTTTGGTCCAGGGTTCATGCTTTTTAAGTTTATATTCGCCGATCTGTTTGAGATGTGTCCCTTGGCCCTTGACAGAGGCCTAAATCCTTCATGGCGATGGGCGTTCAGGTGAAGAGATTTGAGCCTCTGTCAAGTAAACCCTGGATCTGTTTATGGTTTTATGGGGTGGGCTCCTGTTGAAGCTGGTTGGTGCAAGTTTTTTGGGGACAATTCAAGCGCTTCTCCCATTCTGGTGGTGGTAACTTCCTTCTTTGGGCTCCTATCGGCAGAGATGGTGGTGGTGGCTGAAGCTATGGAGCCTTCTGGAGATGGGTAAAGTTATCAGGGGTGTTTGCATAATTTATACATCTATGTCTGTATAGCTCTAGTGGTTGTATCTGTTAGTTTGGGTTTAAAGCCCATGTGTAAAAATCCATTCTTGGAAAGTTATTGTTGGACATTAAGTCCTAATTTCTCTTGTGATGTACCTATTAGGTCTTCCCTTTGTATAATATATGATGTACTAACTTGGGTTTCATATCCTTATTAATACTAGTCACTTTTCTTTGGGCAAACAAAAAAAAAATTATTAACATATATACACACACACACACACAATTGACTCTTACTACTACTTGAAATGATATTATAGCTTTAAAAATGACTATAAGTCTCTAACATTATTGAACAAAATTAAAAATAAAAGATAAATTAGTATTGAAAGAAGTTCAATTCATTTTATTATTTTTATATTTATTGATGCATATATATATTTTTTTAATTTTTAGATTAAAATGTATTTTTTAATATATTAATAAAAATTCATGGTATTTCTTTTGAAAAAATATATATCAAGAAATAACTATGGCATTACTGAGCTACAGTAAAAATTATTAGAAAATAATAACAAAATTAAACCACCTAGAGAATATCAAATTTTGCAATCTACTTGATTAGAAAGTTTTCACAAACATTCTCTTCCCAAAAAATATTTATCATTTTATTTACAAGACGTATATAAATCAAATTAAAATAAAATGAATTTTATGTACTAATTTTAAACTCCATTAACATTCTCTCAAATTGAATCTAATGACACACAAATCAACAAAGACATTATCATATATAACTGTGACTGTCATCGGTTTGTCACCAACAAGACATTATCCATAATAACAAAACATGCTTTAAATAAATTTCTAAAATAATTATCATAAAAAGACATATATAGCAATAATTTAAATTTAAATATTTAATTAACAGACAATACAAGAAGAAGCCCATGGTATTTAAGCTGATGCCGCGGTTTCAATGCGCTGCGGTGTGGTGACCCTGACACTCACGGACTAGCTTGGATACACGTGTACGGCTGGTAATTGTCAACTTGTTCATTGTCCATTTCTATTGGATGAATCAAGATATCAATTTCAGGCCTACGTACTCCCATGCAAAAATATTTGTTTTTTTTTATTCTTTTAAATATATATTTAAATATTTTTCTAATTTTATTATTATTATTACCAATTTAGCTTTAACAACTCAAATCCAATATTAAAACTCAGGTGTTAAAATTGAAAGGTTTACACGTGCTAGGTACATGTGAAATAAATAATTTTTGACAATGAACGATCCATATGACAGACACAATAAGATGTATGTGCAGAATATGGGCTTAATTGAGGCTTTGATACCATGTTAAAAATTCAAATTCAACCTTAAAATTCAAGTGTTAAAATTAAAGGGTTTAACATGTTATAAAACCCTTTATATTGTTATTTATTTTCGATGTGGGATAATTTCTCTAATACCTAAAATCTTATTGTTTTGAAAATGATTTTAGTATTATTAAATAAAAAATCCAGTGATGCTGAAAATTCTAATTTTTTTTCAATGCTAAAATAATGTGGAGCTTATATATTAATTTGTTTGCTTATTCTTAAAAAAAAAAAAAAAAAAAAAAAAAAAAAAAAAGAAGAAGCTGGTGGCTTCAAGCCATAATCATCGTTCATTGAAAACAAAATTCGAAGAGAATTTCTGAAAATTTAACAGTCAATTAAGACATGCTAGCAGCGACGGAGCAATAATTTTTTTTTATGAGAGTTTAAATTTTTTTAGATTATAATTTACATCAATGTAATATATATAATTAAGTTAATTTTTATAAATTTTAAAAAAAAATCACTTAAAATAAGAGACTAAATATAATATATGATTAAATTTTTTATAATTTTATATTTAAATATTTTTGTATTTTAAAGATTAGGGAGTCATGGTCCTCCTGGCCCCCTAGCTCCATCATTGCATGCTAGCAACTTCCTATTTTTCTTTGTAACTAAAGTTTAATTATTAAATTTTGTACTTACAATGTGAATTGTTATATATATATATATATATATATATATATATATATATATATATAAAAGCAGAGGCGAAATTACAAAATTTATCAAGAGGCAATAAAAAATTGAAATCAAACTTATAACCACATAAATTAGTATCGTATTATATTTAATTTTCATTAATAATTAATATATTAATTATCCATATATAATGCATAAATATATATAAAAATCTCCAATTGAATATTCAATATTTTTCTAATAAATATAAAAAAATTAGTATCGTGTTTTACAACGGTACTTAATATGTGAATTTTTTATATTTTAAGTTCTTCAGTGTTCTGCCTATGAATGAGAGAGTCTATCTATTTATAGAATGTTTTGGATGGCAGACTGTAATAATTTTCTTGTGATTTCTGATGAAAATGATGATCCAATTGGAGATTCTTCAACTTTTGTAAATTGCCCAGAGCCTTCATATGGTCCTTTTGTGAATGCTAGGGTAAATTTCACAAATTATTTTCTCTCTTCCACTTCAAATTTATCCAACTTAATAATAACGATTTTTTTCTTTGGCAAAAAATAATAATAATAATAATAACGATTTTTTTTTTTTTTTTTATGTGTACGTGTACTTTTTTTTTTTATAAAAAAAATTGTTAAATGTAATATAAGGTTAATTGTAGGTGTGCATGTTAGAAAGTATATTTATTTTTCATTTTGATTATATCTAACAAATGATGAAAATATATAATTTATTAAATTGAATAAAGTACTGTAAGTTATTATTATAATTAATTAAGTATTTCGTATGGGCATTGGCAGATGTAAGCTGCCTGCCACAGCATGGAACAACCATTTTACGTATCAAAAGGGGAAAAAAAGGCCAACTACTTAATTGTCTGTATTTTCTTTTCAATTATTGTTTCTATCATCCTTTGTACTAAAAAATTGACATAGACTCGTAGAGAGAATAATTTAAAAAAAAATAAAAAAATTAGAGTTTGAATTTCTGATTTTACAATTTCTAAAAATAAAAATAAGAGATTGTATCAAAGCTAATTAGTTCGTAAAAAATATAATAAAAATTTAAAAATATGAAAATGTTCTTCAACTTTTAATTAAAACGTGAAGATGTTGATTGAGAATAATTATTCAATTAATTATAGCATTTAGCACAACATTAATAATTAGAATGGTTGAACTTGGACCAACTGATAAATAAAGTTGGCATTACCCTCTTCGATCTCATGGCCTGTAGGCTGTAGCTAATGATGATCAGCGGCTTGGGAATTATTCCTAATTGAAATTTCTATTATATATGAAAGGCGGAATCTTTTTTTCCCACTTTTGAAGAATCACATACTGTTGTATTATTTTATTTTTCTTTTGTTTTACTTTGTTTTTTTTATCAATTGATTGAAATGGTGCACCTTCATCATATATATCTTTAGAGGAATTTTATATAGTATTATTTTATTTTTTTAGTAGTAAAATGATACTATAGATTAATTTTTGTGCATTTTAATAAATTTATCTAGCTCTTTGACCTGATAAAAAACAAATTATTTATATCGAAACTAAAAATTTCGCAAATGAAAATTTTAGGAAAAAGTATAAAAAAAA
>CATKHJ011222943.1:0-11758 GCA_949750685.1 Vernicia montana | reverse complement strand
ATATATATATATATATATATATATATCCAATAAAATCTTTCTTTATTTTTATAAAAAAAAAATCAACTTTTCAGGTCAAAATATATATATATATATCTTGAGTTAAGAAATTGTTAAGGTGAAAATCCACTATTCATAATGTATTATATTTTCAGAATGACTTTAAAATTTGTTGTTTGATTTTTATGAGTCAAAAATTAATTTTGGATAAAGTTTTAAAAATAAATTTTTTTTCAAAATCAATTTTAGGTCCATAAAAACCAAGTTGCCAATAAATCTTTTTCTTATTTTTAGTCCAAAATCTTTTTGTAATAATAATAATGCTAAGCCCTAATTAGTCTAATTCTATATATAAATAAATATCCAGTATTCATACACCCAACCAATGATTACAGATAATTCAAAAAAATTATCCATTTGAAATTATACTTTACTATCCATTTTTTCTCAGTATAAAAACATTCATACCCAAATTTATTTTATATATTTCTATTACATTGGTTGGGTGTATATACTCAATATAAGCAAGTATTTTTCGATATTTTCCAATAAATACATATATAATCTCCAAAGTGACATTTTCCAGTGATAAAAAACCAAAAATCTCTATATAAGTTCAGATCCTGCTGGGGGAGGAGTGTGAGAGTTATCTCTTTGTTCCTATATGTTCATCCAAATTAAAAACAAAAAACTTTTGGTAGTATCTCTGATTTCATAATAAAATAAGGATAAATATTTGACTTTTTTTTATTTTCACCAATATTTGATACAAATATGAAATTTTTGATATTTTTTACAAATCCAAATTTTAATCAGCACTAAATTTGAAAATTTTAATTGAACTTTTCAATATAACTTCTCTTATTTAGAGAAATTTTTAGAATAAATTTTATTTGCAAGCAAACAATTTTTTTCAATATTAAGTGCCATGAAGCCATCTATAGGATCAAAATATATGCTAAAAACAAACAACTCAATTATATATTTTTTAAATTAATTGTTCATTTTCTACAATTGTAAGTTTATTACAGATAAAAATATATCAATTTGATAATATTGGCTCCATTGTAATAAGATGTTTGTTATTATGAGATCGACCTTAACTTATCATATATACATCGAGCACTTAAACCAATAATATCATTTTCATCATACTTTTCATAAAAAAATTTCACTTTCTTTACTAAAAGATCACATTCATCTTCCCTTAATTTTTGAAGAAAGTTTTTTTTTTTTTTTTTTTTTTTTACTGTTCTCACTAATAATAATTTTTGAAAGTTTTTTTTTTTTTTTAAATTTCACTTTCTCTAATAAAAGATCACATCCAACAAATACTATCCATCTTCACTAAATTGCATTCAATTTAACTTATAACTATAATATTTTCTTTTATTTTGAGGGTGCGATATAAATTGTTTTTAAAAGAAATTTGAGGGGAAGAGGGCGAATGATAGTATTTATTGGAATTTCTAAGTAATATATAATATATATTAGAGATTTTTCAAAAATGTTGCCACCCACCGCTCCTTAAGGATCCGCCACTGACTAAGGGAGGGATGAGAGAGTTATCTCTTTGTTCCTAGATGGTTCATCCAAATCAAAAAACAATAATAAAAACAAAACAAAATTTTTTTGGTAGTACTATCTCTGATTTCATAATAAAATAAGGAAGTTTTGTTTATTTGAAATGTATGTATATATATATCTTTGATCCCAAGGATCGACGATTCTATTGATTTTTTTAAGACTAGTACTCAAAAGTTATATAGATCGATGTGAGAGTGAGTTCTTTGAATCTTTCAAGTCTCAACTAGACATATTCTAATATCTACAAATATATAAATTGATCTAAACATATTCCCTACTAAACAGAAAAAATATATATATATAAATAAATATTCAGAGCTGAAAAATATCGAGTTCAAAGCACTCAATCAAAACTAAATTTACTATCAGAAAAAGCTTAGAATTTAATGAAAACAAAAAACTTGAAATTTCTATTATGAGGTTTGAGACTCTAAACCTGATTAAGGATTTGAGACTGCTCACTCTAACGCAGGGAAGGGAAGTAGCTTCAAGTGTTCTTCTTTTCTTATTAATTTTCTTTTTCTTCCGTTGGTTCTAATTTTGGCCCAAGAATAGAATGATAATTTGCAGGCGTGCTATGTACAGATGAAGATGCATGAACCTGTAAATCGCGTTGTTCTAACTTCTAATCAAATGACTGTGGATATTCATATTTTCTTACCACAGTACGTCTGAATTCTCAATAACAATTAAGAAATAGTAATTAGGGAAATAAAGTAACAGTTATGGACCAAAAGGAATTTTATTAATTGATTGCAGTAATTACAGTAAGCTTAGAAATCTCGAAAGCTAAAGGCTGAAGAATATAGGTTTTGCCCTTTGGAGGCTGTTGAGTGATTGATTGGTTGGACTTTGTACAATAGGTTACACTTAGTTTAAATACTCCATAGGAAATAATCACTCTACTAGTGCTACAATTCAATAACTGCTGCTCCATTTTCCTAAAATAACTCAACCGTTAGTAACCTACGGCAACTGCTGAAGACGTTCTCTAAAATTCTCCATAGCTCTCTAAAATACTGACCGTTTCTTGACTGTTGACTTTAGTCTGTAGACACATTGGGTCTCTGTTGCTTTTTTGGGCTTAATTTATTAATGACCCATTTTAATGGATATAGCTCACTAAAAAATTATGGTGCAAACAATACCCCCGTATACAGTTTGATTGAAAATCAAACTTGTATGGATAAAAAATATATTTGTGCCTCTAGTGTCTTACTTCCACAATGAGATTCAAAATTCCATAGTATTGAGGAAAATTCCAAATAGCAGACCAAAGACAAAAATCCCCACAAGCTCCCCAGTGTATCAATTCCACAAGCAAAATAAATTTCTCCAAGGACCAAATTAATTTTCTCCAGCTTCTTTTGATTTCCCTTGCACTGAACCAATAACTAAAATCACAATCCTCCTTTAATTCCTAATTTCTTGGATTTTAATCTTTTCCCAACAAATTATAGGATTAGAATTTTTTTAAACACTCAAAATATATCCACAATCTCCAAAATTCATCCAATTTACCACAAAAATTTTAAAAATTACCTAGCCCATTAAATTTTCTTTCTCTTCCTTTTTTTCCTTTTTTTTTTTTTCTTTTCTTCTCGCTGATTTGTTGTTGCTCCACCACCGACCACCGTTGCTGCCTTACCGCCGTCGCCAATCGCATCTCCGATTGTTGCCAGCAGTTGCTCGCCGTTGTGGACCAGCACGAACGGTGCTACTGGTTCTTCTCCAGATCACACTGCTCCTACACTAGACAGAGCACCAGCAGCCGCCGTCCGATGTTTCTCGTCGCCTGTCCTAGTCATGGGCGAATTCAGGGGGGGCAATGGGGGCACTTGCCCCCACTACCCCTCAAATTTTGGTATAAATTATAGGGCATTTTTAATTTTGCCCCCACTAAAATTTTTCAATTAGGTTATTTTTAATTTTGCCCCATTAAAATTTTCTAATAATATATTCTCAAAAAAATATAATATGTTACAATTTTTTGAGATACTAAAATAATTGTTGTTGGCTCATAATAACAACTCATTGTATATTATGATTCTTTTTAGAAAAAGTCCAATATTCATTATACATTTTTTATTTTCACTTTCTTCACTTTTTGACTTTTTTGCTAGTTGTCCCACATTTCCATTCCACCTCACTTTCTCTCTTTCTTCTTTTAGCAATATAATGTATGATTCATGGATGAATGATTGTTTGATCACATATGTTGAGAGAGATATCTTTAATAATATTAATAATGAGAAAATTCTTCAACGTTATCAAAATATGAGACCTCGTTGAGAACAATTATAAAAGATTAGTTATTAATTAGTTCATTTTATGTAATTTTATTGTTATATGTTTTGCGTTGAGTATTTTCTAATATTATTTCTTATATTGTTGTTCATGTATCTTAAAACAATTCAAGGCTACAAGTATAGCAAAAAAAATTTAAAACTTGTAAGGTATATTGACATTATATTTTGAACGATAATTTTATTTTTTTTAACCTTTGATATTATGTTTTTCCAACTTTAACTATTATTAGTATATTTGAGGCATTATTTTGTTAGTTTATATTGAATAAAACACAAGTAATATACTACGATGAAGTAAAGTTTATCCCCCTGAAATTTTTTCTGGCTCCGCCCTTGGTCCTAGCTCCGGTGATCTTTGTTTCCTCCGACGGTAAGCTCTATAATACCTGTTACAAATTTTCTGATTTTCATTTTTTTTAATTATTATTATATTTATAATAATAAAACTTTGCTAAGAAATTAATTAATTATAGCTTAGGAAATAAACTAGAAAAATAGAATAAATTAAATTTTGACGACCAATTTGCCAAAAAATTTAATTTTTTCCATAAATTTATTTAGATAAAAATTCTAATTTAAGTTTTGAATTTAAATTTTGCAACTTATTAGAGAACCTTTAGGCTGAATTTTTAATATAGAATTTAATTTATTTACTGTAAACTTAATCTATTAGCTAGAAATTAATTAACAACCATGAAAAATAATATTTTCGGCCTTTAAATTTTTATCTTGAAAATAAAATAAAATTCACATTTGTTAAATATTTTATTGCTAATAAAATTAAAATTTACGATAAATAAATTCAATAATTGAGATTTGGGCTACAGTAACTTGATGAATCTTATGGAAATTGGGTATGTATCGTGGATTTAAGCCTGAAGCTCCTATTGAACTTCGGCCTTGGGACTCGCATGGGTTGAATTTTGGTACAATTTGGCTTTTGTGCATTGATATGAATAATGACAACTGAATTTAGGTCTATGGGTACTGGTGAATTTCAATAATTAAGGCCTGTTCATTTATTTACTGTGGAAATATTTTTTGGCTATGTTGTATGACTATTTCGGCATTTTTGCCTGAAATATTTACTGGTGACTTGAGACTAAAGGTTGTGGAATGATGAAATTAAGCCAAAATAAATATAAATACATGAATTTCAATTGTGTATCTCATTTACAGGTGCTTCTATGGCCTCATATTCTTTAATTTCTTTACTAGTTCCTATAGCTGCTTCTCTCACTTCTACTGACGTACTCACCAAGTAGCTTTTCATCAATTTGCAATTGATTTATCTCCTATATTTCCACGTGATAATGACTTTCCTACAGGGCTTCTGCTTCTTCACTACCTGGTGGCATTGATGTGGAAGCACTGAATTCCTTATACACAACTGCAGATTCCAGAGGCACAGTCTTAAGCTATGGAACATGATCATTCTTTCACCACTAGGCAACAATGCATCACCCAATGGAGCACCTTGAAGGACGTGTTTTCCTCCATTTCTCAGTGAATTTCATCTACAACCTTTATTCCCAGTCTTTATGGACTATATTCCAGACCTATTACATAGATTACTGAGAACAATTATGGATATTGTTGAATATGTCTTAATATAATGTAGAGCCACTGAGGCTATTTTCTATATATCTTGAGATGAAAAGGCTTGAGGCCTCTTGCATTTGCATCTATTATTGGGATGAATTTGTTGCCCTTGTTGATGATGATTGAATCATGCAGCTACATCATTTGCATTATCAGCCACAGAGCCTGATGTTTGCTTGTTGCTGATTTTGATCACATGGTATGGCCTAAGGCCATTTGTGTTGTCACTGTACTGTTATACTGCAGATTTTTTATTAGAATATTGAAAACTAGAAAAAACTTAGAAAAATTAAAACACAAACTAATTAAATAAAATAAAGCAACATAAATAGAAATAGAAAAAGTGGCCAACAAGCCAACTTCTTTATTTATGTACAAAATGGCTGGGGAGCCAACTTACAATATAATAGTAACATAGCCATGAGATTGGCTTTACATCATCCCAAGTCCTTATAGAAAATCACTTTTAAGTACTGTGGATCTAGGTTACATTTGTTTCTAGTTCTGTTTTATCATTTCCCACATAATAGGAAAATAATTTTTTAGGCACTTCCAATTGACGTACCTTTTGTGTAGTTCATCTTCCATAAGATCATGCACCTGTGGCTATAGACCTTTGAATTTAGGAGGTGTTTACTCTAGGTCCTTCATCTGTATCACATCCTCATCTTCCACAGGCTCCTCCTGATAGATTACCTCAGCTTCATGGGTGTTTTTGAACTATTCTACTTCCAGTTTGTCCATAGTTTGCTACATATATGCTTTGAACACGATAGTTGCAATTACTACCAATTCTTCCTCAATGGTCATAGATCCAACCATCGGCCTATATGGCACGATGGCAGTGTACTTGAGAAGTGTCTCTATTTGTTTCTTTGTTTCCTCAGCAATTGCCTTAGTCATCTTTATTGCCTTGGAATTTCCATCCTTCCTTCTACTAGTGAACTTAATAGGTCCATAGTTCAAGTTATAATATATTGCTTCCACACTGTGATTTTCATAGGTAAAATACTCAGGGTCTTAGTGAGCTCCCCAATGAAAACTGATATTGCCACTTCTGTAGAAATCAGATCCTCTTCAGTTTTCCTAGGGCATGTAGCATTCTGAGCGGCATTATGTTTACTTCCGATCCATTGTCTATTAGAACCCTAGTGATTGGTTTTCCATTGACATGTATATTGACATACAATGGCTTTATATGCTGAGTCATCTGAATTGAAGGTTTTTCAAAAATCGCCTTCTTTAGCTGATAGGGATTAGCTGCTTATATAGTAACTCCACTGTAGAAATCTTCCTTCTAGGGAAAGTTGCCCACAAGTGTTAGGAACTTGGATTTCAATGACATCCTCTTCTGCAATTTTAGATTGAAAACTAGCAAGCAATGTCACTATTACAGCAGCGCATCCATAGGGAACATGTATACTCCCTACCATAGAGCCTCCTGCCAATTGATTCCACATCACCCCAACATGTAGCAATAATAGACTCCATAGGTATATCAACATTAGGAAGTTTAGAGTAGAATACCTTGGAATCAAATTTACTAGATGGTTCCCCAGTAGATTTTCATTAGATCTCTCAGAGTCCTTAGTCGCTTTTCTTCTAAATTTGCTTTTATTCACTTCCCTAAGAGGAAAGTCCTGTGGATTGGCTTGCCTTCTAACCTCAGCTCTTTGTCTCTGCAGTTTACGCTTCTGAGTCTTGGTGAGTGGCTCAGGGAACTTCTTGTGTTATACACATTGCCACTTGTGAGTTGGTTCCACAGCAGATGGAACAATGAATCGAGGCTGACTCCTGTGTAACTTGTACTGGTGAGTTACTCTTGATATTTTTTAGCAACCTATCTCTGTAGTGAGATGGCTTAGGTTTAGGAATCCATAGTTTGGAACTTTTCTCCCTAAGGACCTTCGGTGGACTTCTGTCTTTCCGTTTGTCATCAAAAATACTAGGGACTTGCGATCAATAGCCACAAAATTAACAGTGGCCACTGGTGGATCGATGATTATGGAATTCTTCTTCTCAAGGAATTTAAGCACTCCCTTGTTGACCATGTCCGCTTTAATGTCTACAAGAATTTTCTCCCTAGGGACTTGTTGTGGAACAATATACTGTGGAATCCTGTTGACTATTTGTGCCAAGTTCACTAGCCCTTCACCATTGAAACATGTGTCATGATCATAAACAGTAGGATGATTAATAGGGTTAGTGTTAGCATGCAATTCTCGTGGCAAAACCTATCCTGGATGGCCAGTAGGCACAGTCCTTGGTTCCTCCCTCCTGTGAGGAGGTGAACCACTTTTTTCAGGGCGGTGAGAATCACCAGCCTCTTGTTGAGTAAAAGATTGCCCCCCGAGTTCTTCTGAGGGCTGCCTAGTAAGCTTATGGACTGTAGCATATCTAGGGTTTTGTGGTGAAGTGACCAAACTAAGCAGTGCTTGATAAAACAAAGCTTGATTCTTAGATTTCATATTCATTTCTTCAATGATTACTTGTAAACTATTAGTTGGAAAAGTGACATCAATAGGCTTAGGAATATTACCTTGATTTCCAACAACAGGACCTGTTGGAATCTCTGGCTCTGGTATGTTGTCTCGATGAACTTGCTGCGAAGAAGCCAACCCACACTCAATTTGCTCCACAAGGTGTGGAACAAGACCTTCTTGCACTGCTGTTGCAGTGTCATCCTATGGTTCATGAGAACCAACAACAACTTCTTTTTCAGAATTTCTAATTTTTAGTGCCATGAGAGTTTGTCCCACTGAGAGTGCCAAAATTATTGTTGGTTCTAATTTTGGCCCAAGAGTATAATGGTAATTTGCGGATGAAGGTGCACGAACCTGTGAATCGCACTGTTTTGACTTCCAATCAAATGACTGTAGATACTCAGATTTTCTTACCACAGTACGTTTGAACTCTCAATAACAATTAAGAAATAGTAACTAGGGAAATAATGTAATAGTTATGGACCAAAAGGAATTTTATTAATTGATTGCAGTAATTACAGTAAGCTTAGAAAACTCGAAAGCTGAAGGTTAAAGAATATAAGTTTTGCCCTTTGCGGCTATTGAGAGATTGATTGGTTGGGCTTTGTACAGTAGGTTACACTTAGCTTAAATACTCCATAGGAAATAACCGCTCCATTAGCGCTACAATTCAATAATTGTTGCTACATTTCCCTAAAATAACTCAACCATTAGTAACCTACGGTAACTGCTGAAGACATTTTCTAAAATTTTCTATAGCTCTCTAGAATACTGACCGTTTCTTGACCGTTGACTTTAGTCTGTAGACACATGGACCTCTATTGCTCTTTTGAACTTAATTCATTAATGATCCCATTAAAAAATTATGGTGCAAACATCTTCTTCTTTTCTCGTTATATAGATCTAGTCAATAGAGATCAAATACTAAAAAGAACCACTAATATAAGGAGTTTTTGCCTTAATAATATGAGAGTGGCCATTTTTAGAGTTATAAGACTGCGAATTTAAACATAGTCAAAACTTTTTTTATTAACTTAATTAATCAAAAAAAAACATTAAGAATAACCATTAATTACCCTATAGCTTTCAGAATAAATATCTAAATATGCAAAAAAAAAAAAAAAAAAAAAAAAAAAAGAAGAAGAAGAAGGAAGAAAGAAACTATTGAAAGGATGAATTAATAATTAGTAGTTTAAATGAACAAGAAGAGAAACAAGACATATGCAAAGAGAACCACTAAGAAAAACAAGTCCAAGTGCAGAAATAGCAAAGCTGAGAACCTCAAAACACTCACTTAACATATTAGATCTCTTGTGTTTGTGATCATAACCAGACCCATAATTCCATTCATTATTATTATTATTAAAATTTTTGCAATAACATTTATCCAATCTCTCCTTCACCTTCACTTCTGCTATTCTCTCTCTTAGAACTCCCATATTTGAGTCCACAATATTTGCTGATGTTCCTGCCAAAAATTAAAGAAAAATAAATAATGGGATCATCAAATATTTAAATTAATTAAGCTTATAATTAATCTAATTATAATATAAATATATACCATCATCACTAAAGCTTTGGGATCTCACTTGAGGGTACTTATTGAGTTCCTTGAGCCTGCAACAATTATTAGGAAGGTTTAAGCTGCAAGAAGATGATAGAGAGAAAGTCATAGTAATTTGTTTTTGAATTTATGGCCCATATATATATATATATATATATATATAATTATGGTTGCTTCTGGAGGTGTTTCCTCATAAATTTATATTTAATGTACCTATCACTTTTGTCAATAAAGATTATTTTTATTATATATATATAAAAAAGAGGTCCAATGAATCAAAATAATAATATAGACTATACAATAGGATAACTCTCCTCTTTAATATATTTCACTAAATAGGTGATAACTTTTTGTGATTTGAAAGATTCGAATCTGAAACTTCTCACTTTTCACACTCTTAAAGAGAATGAGAAAACTAATCATACCATACTTGATTGACTATATATATATTAAATCAATGATAGGTGTTATATATATTAATTACTAGTATAATTAAATATTAAATTATTTGATTTCTTTTAATTTAAAAAAGATTTGTCTTGCTACCCTATTCACATGCCACCATTTGGCCTCACTTCCATACATAGGTCTCTATCTGACAATAAATAAAACTACTTCCATATAAGTTTCTATTTGACTTTTTTTTTTTTTTTTTTTTAAATATTGATATCTTTTTTATTTTATATGTTTTTATTTTATTAAATTTATATATAAATTTAGTGTAAATAAAATTTAGTCTCATATATATATATATATATATATATATATATAGAGAGAGAGAGAGAGAGAGAGAGGATATATATCAATATTAACATTCAACCTTTAAACTATTAAAATTATGTCTTATAAATTTGGCATTTTTTCGATAATGATAAATTTGATTTAATTATGTAAATTTGGTATTATGAGTAAATTCTTTAAAAAAATAATTAAAAGCAATAGATAGACATCTCATACATTAAAATACTAATTTCTTCTATTTTCCATAAAAGGCAAGAGCTCTTTATGTGACTTTGCTTTTTCCTTTTTAGGACGTCCTTCTATTTGCCATAAAAGGTAAATGTATTTGTCCTTGCTTAAACAAAATTAAGATGTCATTAGGCTGTAAATAAAGTTTGAATTCGCAACTTCATATCCTGGAAGTGTAATTAATCAAAAATATTTTTTTAAAAAAAGTAAAAGATATCATTTAACTTCTAATTAAAAGATTATCAAGATTTAAATTTTGGATTTCCAACTATAAGGAGACAAGTACTAAACTATTTACGTAGTACTAACTCAATAGCAACAATCCATTATTAGAGCTGACTCTACACTTCAATTTTCTTATGTTTTTTCATGTTCCATCACACCTGCAATTATGTGTCAATAGGATCTGACATATGTACATATTTAGATTTGTTCAGTTCTTAATTTATTTGTACCACGTGCTAATTAAGAGTCTAACATGTGTTAAGATGAGGTGTTAAAGTTAAAAGATCTCATATAAAAATATAACAATTGGTATCAAGACTTAATATAGAATTAACTTCTCACCACTCATAAATTTAAACTTTTTGATTGAATTCAAAGTTTTTCACAATGATTATTTAATATGATATCTGAATCATCTCTTTAAAACTTCATGATTTTTATTGTAAGCTCTATTTTAAGGTTTTTACTTATTGTTTGAATTTTTAAATTAAGTAATTCTTTTTAATATGATACCACGAGTTTTTAATATAAAATTAAGGCCAATTTTATAGCGTACTTAGTACATAGATGCACTTCCTAAATGACCTGCTATCTTAAGTTAAACAAGTTAAAATTTACTTGTTGTATAGGTTACTAAGTTATAGTGGATCCTATTTATTTTTAGGGAAAATTTCAAAAATAACTAAAAAAGGAAAAAAGATTTCATTTTCACAGTGCTTGTTAAAAAATTTCAAACATACGGTAAAGTTTAAAAAAATCTCAAACATACGGTACTGTTGCTATAGCAACCATCCCATCCCTGATGCAATTCAAACAAGACAAAATAATAAATTATCCTTGGTTATTGGAGGACAAATCAAAAGGAGTTGATTTGCTCATTTTTTTTTCTCAAACATGACAAAACAATAATTATAACTTACAATTTTTATTTTTTTTTAATTTATAAGTTCAAATCCTCCCAAACTTAACCAAATATATTAATGTAATTATTATGATTAATAAAAATTATTAATATTTTT
>CATKHJ011222923.1:0-36644 GCA_949750685.1 Vernicia montana | reverse complement strand
AAAAATTAGAGAAGATTCGAAGAAAATCCAAGAAAAATGATGAAATTTAGGCGAGATATTGTGTTTGGTTACTAAGAAAATCTCAAAAGAAAACCTAAGAAAATATCAACTGTAAAATGAAGAGAGAGAATTCTTAGAAGCGGAATTGATGTGCTCTGATACCATGTGAATTTTCTTTGATTGATTGAACTGAATTCTCCAAGTTACAATTAGAGCTAGAGTTAGCTTATATACACATATTAGTTACAAGAGAGAGAAAGTGAAACTAACCATCTAACTAATCTAACCAATTGTGCAAACTAAGCACCAATCAGATGCAACTACATGGATTACAATATAAATTATATTATGGTTAATAATTACTTTGGACCTAGTGTCCATGAAACTAACCTAGATAAAATTAATGGGACCAGATAAATTTGGACTAATTGATCATATTTTTTAGTGGATTGCTAAAATCATAAAATAAGTGGCTTGCAAATTAAACCCATATTATATCTTTCGGATGATGAGGTAATAAGGATAACAATAATATCCCATCAAAATTGACAAATTTTGTTGATTCACATTTTTCATAAAATGAATGTTTTCCCTTGGGTTGACTCTCCTTTTCGCATCATATATATCTTTTTATAGCCGAAAGCGATAAAGTTTAGTTTGGCTACGAGCAATGGCGCAGAAAGTGAGGCTTATCACGCAAGTTCATCATAATCTAACTTAATCCTTCTCACCCAATCTTTTACTAATATTCTAAATTCTTAATGCTTATAAGCTTCTCACCCAATCTTTTACTAATATTCTAAATTCTTAATGCTTATAAGCTTAGACATCATGACTCTCTTTATGTATATTATACCTATATATTACTCCCTCTGTTTTACAATAATTATCGTTTTAAAGAAATGCACTTAGATTAAGGAAACAATAAATTAGAAATAATTTCAAATCAAATAGATTAATATACTCTTAATTTGTCTTTCACCAAAACTCTACCAATAACACTAAGTCAATTAATGTTAAGGGTAAATTTAGAAAAAAAAATCAATTAATGTTACATTGGATTTGTAAAACGATAATTATATTGAAACAAAATCACTTTTCTAAAAAGACAATTATTGTGAAACGGAGGGAGTATATTATACTGTTAGTGATTCATTTTTTTTTTTTATGGATTGAAAATTAATATATATACATGCCCTCCTATATTATGAATTAAGTATGAATTAGTAAAAAAAAAAAAAAGAGAAAAAAACACATAATTATGAATCGCTGTTGTGCATAATAATATTTTTCTAATATTTGACACGTTTACATTATTATCATTTGCAAAACGTAAACTTACAATATCATTGAATAGTGATAGAGTATTTAATTCATGTATAAGGTCTATTTGTTCATAGAAAATAATTTATATTTGAAAAATAATTTTTTATTGTATAATTACAATATTAAAAATAGTAAAAATTTCAATTTATAAAATTATAAACATGTATATTTATACTTATAATAATTTCATATTTTCATATTTTATTATTAAATATCAAAAAAATAAATAAAAATCATAAATTGTAGTAGTCACCAATAGTTAACAGTTTGTTGGCCGTGATGATTGTCGATGATCATCACCTAGATTAATAAATGTGTGTTTATATACTTTATTTTTATTATAATGAATTTATTAAAATTTAAAAATTGATTTCGTTTAAAAATGATTTAGTTTTTTATTAATTAAAAAAATATTCTTCATTAATTAATTTTTCAAGTATTTCAAAATTTAAAAAATACAAAAAAAAAATTTCTATAAAACAAATAAAGTCCCAAGATCATAAAAAACTTTAAGTTCTAATAATCATATCCTTTAACTCTTTTTAAGTTGTTGGGACAAAATGCAGTTTCGCAGCTTCATATAGTTTGGTCAAATGTCTATTTAATCACACGTGTATAAACATCAGCATATCTACCGACAAATCAATCATGGTGGGACACTTGTAAAAATTCCTAAGCCAGTCAAATCTTCATATGCCTCCAAGTGAGATGCAACATATAATAATTACCTAACCCTAAAGTAGAAACCTATAATAATTTAAGTGATTAAGTGATTTTAAATATAATTTTTCCTATCAATCAACTTTCACTATAAGAGATAGGGGATTTAACGGTAAAAAATTTGCAGCAAAATCAATTTTACTTTAAAAACTAATATATGATAGTAATATAAGAAATTATTGCTAAAAACTTAACATTTTACAATAAGAAACGATGATTTTAGATATAATTTTTTAATCAATGAATTAAAATTTTAATTTAATTATATTGAAATTATTTAAAAATGATGAGATTTCAAATTTAAATTATATTTTCAATTATAGTTAAATTTATGTAAAACGTGAGATTTTAAATTTAAATTATACTTTTAATTATAGTTAAATTTATATAAAAAAGGGTATTTTATAAATTGAGAAGTTGTGATTATATTTTGAATTCCACTTAAATCTAATTTTTTTAAAAAAATTATTAAATGAATGGTAAAGCTAATTAATTAATGTATAATTTTATATAAAGTTGGTCACGAACTTTCAAGTATATTAGGTGTATTGAATTCTTATATATGCGTTGAGTGCATGGGTCTACCACATTGAATTTGAAAAGCAAACTTGATGATTTGAAAAAATGATTGGTTTTCTTTTTGGAGCGATGTAAGGAAAATCATTTGCGAAAAGAATACTAATAAAATAAGGTAAGGTGTTGGTCTATTGTCCTTTTCTTTTTATTTTCCAAAATATTGTGCACCATACAAACACTATTATCAACTTTTGTAATTATATATATATTTTTTTATTTAATGATTCAGAGATTAAGTGATATTAATACTGAATTCGTTTTTAAATCTGAAAGGTTTCGAATTTAAATTTTATTTTAAATTAAATTTAAAATAAAAAATAGAAGGAGAAAAAAGGTCACTAACATATTAGGTAATTGCAATTGGATCTATGAATAAAAAAAAATGCTTAATTATTAGCTTCCTACTTTCAATCACTTGCTCATGAATTATTGCACCCACCATTAACATTTTATTCCTTTGTTAGTTATAATATTGGATAGATCAACTACGTACTTTGTTACGGTATAAATAATCTTAGATTAGCAAAGTATTGATCATGACTCTCTTTTGATATTGGTATTAATTAGTGAAACAAAAATTTTATAGTAGGATTACTGATGTTACTAAACTTATTAATTTTTTTATTTAATTAAATGATATTATGAGTTAATTTTTTACATTTAAGTTTTTATTTTTATTTTTATTTTAGTCAAATATCATTTTTTTGACATAATTGATAAATTTATCCTAAATTTTATATATTTTTATAATTATATCCTATTTTTGTTTTCAATTCTACTCCAATTTTGAAATTTTAATTACAACTTTATCCTAAAGCTAAATTGAAAATAAAAATAGTAATATTTTTATATTAATTTGAATGGTAAAAAGTGAAATTGACCTTAGAAAATTATTATACTATATTATCAATTTAATTTTTAAATTTTGATAGAAATCAATTGGATTCTCCAATTTTGTGAATTTGGTAAACTATTAATGATTTAATTAATCAAATTTGCAAAAGTTAACAAGTTTTTTTTTTTTTTTTTTTTAACTTCAATTGAAATTTAAAAATTAAATTGGCAATGTTATATTATATGTTTAAGGATTAATTCGGCCTTTTGACATTTTAATTAATATAATTGTTTTTACAATTGTGACTTAGAGTAGAATTGTACTTAACTAAAACTTTAAATTAGAATATAATTGAAAAAAAAAAAAAAAAAAGAATAGAGTATAATTATAAAAATGTGTAAAGGACAAAATCTATAAGATAGTTGGCAATTCCAAGAAATTGCTATATCTATTGATGACTGAGATTTTCGTCTGGAAACTTTAATAATTCTAAGGCAATGACCATTCCTAAGAAAGTAATCTCATCATTGGCAATATGCATTTTTGAAGGAGATAACGTTACCCCGAACAACGGCTTGGACAAAAATAAGAACTGAGAAAGGATTTGTTGGTGAGTTAATTGGATGTCAGGGGAAAAGAGAAGAACATCATCTATGTAGATGAGAGAACTATGAAGAAGAGGTTCATAGATTCTGACTATTACTTTTTGGAACAAAGAGGGTGCTATCTTAAGGCCAAATAGCATAATTGTCCATTGATAATGGTGGTTAGGAATACAAAATGCAGTTTTATAACAATCTTCTAGTTGAATCCCTAACTGCCAAAATCCTACTTTGAGATCAAATTTTGAAAAAACTTTTGTAGAGGACAAATGAGTGAATAGAGAGGAGATTTTTGGGAAAGGAGATTTATCATCTTTTAGAAAATGGTTTAAAGGTTGGTAATCAATCATCAATCTCTTTTTACCTCGAACTTGTTCAAATCTCTTATTCACATAGAATGTTTGCATGCCCAATATGACTTAGTAGGTTCAATGTGACCTTGAGAGAGGAGTTGTGAACATTCAACAACTGCTTATTGTAAGTCCGAGGGCGACATTTCTGGATGGGTGGCTTTGGTAGGATTGACATCTTTATTTTGCTTGAAGGGTAAAGAAATAAAAAATATGGCTTGGTCCAAAGAGGCAAATCATTTTTTGTTAGAAATTCAGTATGAGACTCAGCACAACAGTCTCGAAAAAGTTCTTCTTTGAGTGCTTCAATGGAGGAAGTAAATGAATGTTGGTTTAGAAAGAGAGAAGGGAGTGAAGTGTATGGCTGGAAATATTTTTTGTATCTCTCTCCTTCAAGTAAGATTTGCAAAGTTTTCAATTTTCAAAAAACACCAAAGTCAAGGACTATATCCTTATCAGGTAAATCATATCCTAGACATTGTTCCCAAATGGAACATTTAGGAAAGAATTGAATCTTCAGGGGAGCTTTGGTGATACAGTCCGTAGTGAAAGTCTTTCTATCAGCAGCTTTAAAATATTCCTTGTGAGGCTTCCAATATTCTGGAGGAAGAATTATGAGATTGATTGTGGTGCGATGTGCTTCAGTATCTATGAATGCAACTGTTTTAATTGGTCTAGAGTATTTCTCTAGGAAAAGTTAGACATAGACCAAAGGAACTAGGTGAGTTGATTTTTGGATTGAGAGAGAAACAAGTGCTATAGAATGAATGGATTCATAAATATCTTCCTAAGAGGAATAGTCTTTTAGAGCAAAAAGGTTTTTTGGAGAATCTTCAAAAAAATAATCTCAAAAGTATTGATTCTTCAAGAAAAAAAAAATTCAAGGTAAAAAAATTTGATAAGTGTTATATCTGTGGAAGACGAGGATATTTTGCAAAAAATTATCCAAACAGGCCTAAGCATGCAACAAGGCTCATTCAACGAATTCAACAGGTCACTCAAGTTGACCTCTAGGATGCTGATTTAAAATCATTATTTTCAAAAAATGAAAAAGACTCTCCAAAAAGTCTTTTTAAATTAAATCTAATTTTGTCTATAATTTAAATTCGAAATCCTTCTACTCCGAAGACAATTTCAAATATTACTTGATCAAAAATTGATAATCAAATATTATCTAGGATGAGTGAATAGAGGGGAGACCCAATGCAAATTCAATTCCATTATATATATTTATATTTTGAGTTTTTTTATTGATGTACTTGATTTATAGATAAATCTGAATTTATAATTGTCAAATTGCTTATTTTTAATCTTGACGGTTATAAATGAGTCTCATATAATTGTTAAGATTAAAAATGAGTCTGATGGTTATAAATTCAATTTTATATATAAATCAGGTATACTATACAGAAAGGGCCTTATATTTTGTATTATAAATATTTTATTTTTTTTTATTTATATAATATAAATGTATTGAATATAACACATGAAAAAATGTGAATTATATTTAATTTGAATATTATTTTAATTATAATGGGAACATTCATTTTCAACATTTTAACGTTCACAAAAAAAGACGTTCACAAAAAAAAATAACAATAAAAAATAAAGATTGCTGTTGCAAATCAAAATCTGGTAACTTGAAAGTGATATAGTTTATCTAATTTTTAAAAAAAAAAATCAAGTGATATAGTTTATCTAATTCAAAAAAAAAAAAAATCAGAATTGACTTTTACTATATATAGACGTGTAGTTTTGATGTGGTTTGGTTAAGTTCTATTAATTTATGATTGGACTCTGCCTTTGATGTGATACCTTTTTTCTTTTTTTTTTTCCAAGCATTTGATGTGATTTTTTTTTTTTTTAAATGAAAATGATCATCATATCATTCATTTAAGGGTGTAATCGAGCCGAACTTTAACTTGTTTAGACTTGACTCGATATTTTTTTTTGAGCTCGAGCTTGAACTCGAACTTTTAATCGAGTTTGAAAATCATGTTCAAACTCGGCTCGTTCAAACTTGAGTTGAGCTCGAGCTCAGTTCGTTAATAAATTACAATCGAGCTTCACGAGCTCGGCTTGCTAATAAATTACAATCAGGCTAAATTCGAACTCGAGTTTGACTCGTTTTGAAACTTTTTTATAATTTATCAAAATACTCAACTTCCTAAATATTTATTTTTAATAAAATAACTATAAAAAAAATATTTAAAACTAACATAAAAGCAAAATCATCCAATTAATAAAAAAAATATATAATCATAAAATTGAGTATCACATGTATTACAAAGATATTAATTAATAAAAAAAATATTTTTAAAGATTAGAATATTAGATTATATAATAAGGAAATATTAGATTATCTTAATTAATAGAATATATATTTTAATCAAATTGAATTACTAAAAATTTTATAAAAATATTAAAATATATTTTTTGAAATGTCAATATTATTAAGTTAATAATAATAATAAAGCTATTCACGAGCCTATTAATCGAGTTTTTTGCGAGCCTGTTCACGAGTTTATAATCGAACTGTTCACGAGTCTAATCGAGCCGAGTATAACCTTACTCAAACTCGGCTCGTTTATTTATCGAACCTTAAAGTAAGGCTCAAATTTGACTCGTTTATAAAACGAATCGAACTCAAACGAGTTTTTATTGAGTCAAATACCGAGCCGCTCACGAACGACTTGACTCATTTACACTCCTACATTCATTATTAATTGATAAGAAGATATAAATCAGTACATAAAAGCTCATACATCTTACTAAGAATATTACCCAATCAATCAAAATTAATACAAAGATCATTGGCTTTCAAAAATTAATCTGCCACAACATTATAACTCTGATTAATATACAAAAAAAAATCCCACCTCACAAAATTCTTAGCTAATTGTTTAATATCCTTTGATATGATAATTTTTTTTTTTTTCCGGTGAAATGTTTTGACTTAATTCAACCATGCAAAATTATTTTAATCGTTGTTAATAAATATTTTTCTTTTTCTTTTTTATCAATACATGTTAAATTTTATATACTAATATATATATATTTTTTTCCTGAAAATAAAAAATATTAATATTTATAAGAATTTTTAATAAAATATTAACGGTGGCCTAATGGGCCTCCAATGAAAAAAAAAAAAAAACTTGTAATAACAAATTACAATATCTGGCCTTGTTTTATTTTTCTTATATTAGGTTCTATTTGTTTTGCGAAAAATATTTTTCGTATTTTCAGACGTTTTGAAAATTAATCAACGGAAAATATTTTTTTAATCAATGAAAAACTAAGTATTTTTTAAGGAAAATGACTTTTTCTTTTCAAAACAGAAAGTTATTTTTTAGATTTTGACAAACTTATTATAATGAAAGAAAAATATGGAAATATAAATTTATTAATACACCGATCACCGATATTCATTACCAGCGACTATTGATGACCAACGCCAGCCGTTGCTGGCGATCACTAAATTTATCATTTTTATGTATTTTTTTCTCATACTTAACAATAAAATTTTAAAATTACGAAATTATTATAAATTGAAATTTTTAATATTTTTTAAATAATTTTTAATATTGTAATCAAATAACAGAAAATTAATTTTTGAGAAAATATTTTTTTAGAAAATATTTTTCTTAAAAAATATTTTTCAAAAATAAATTATTTTTTGCAAAACAAACGTAAGCCTTAAAAGTTAAAACATCTATATCTTCCCTAAATATTATTATATGTAATTTCTATTTTAATGTTTTAGTTATTAATTCCATATTTTATTCAACTTATTTTAATTGAGAAATAAAATTAATTTTTTTTTAAATAAAATAATTTTTATTCATTCCATATGAAAATATAGCACTAACCGCATACAAATAAACTAATATATATAAGAAAAAAAAAAATGAATAAGAGAAATCTTCTTATTGCAGCCTTCTTTATCCCTCAATTTTTTAGCTTGATGTGTTATTGTGAATGCATGTATAGTAAGAGTTTACACACTTCAACTCAAGGCCAAGGTGAGCAATTGGCCAACCATTTTAATCAAGTCCAATCAATAATTAGACAATTAATTACAATAAGTTATTGCTTTGTAATGCTCTATTATGTTTTATTTGCTAATCCCATTCCTTAATGAGGAAATATGACAAAATAGATGATGGAAAAATCTATGAAATTCAGAGTTTTATCCCATAGCATACTTTTGGGTCCAGCTCTGAGCAGTACATTCATACTTTACTTTGTCAGTCTTGCACATATGAGCTATTTCAGGAACCAGAGGATCATCAGGGTTTGGATCCGTAAGAAGAGAACATATGGAGAGTAAAACCTACATCAATCCCAAAAACATATTTCAATAATAATAAAAAAATCATTAATCAATTCCATAATTTATATCACATTTATCATTTATTTCACCTCACCTGAGATTATTTTATTTATATCGTTGATAATGAAACGCATCATATCGAATACACAACGTAAAAATAAAAAATAATGAGATTTTTAAAAAAAAAACTTTAGATTATTTGTGTATCAAAACAAAAAATGAAATTCTATGCTTGAAATAGGATTATACTGGGTACCAAATATGCTCTTAGTGAATTGGTGGATTTTTAAAGGTTATTTTCAAACCCAAATGGGAATATAGAGCACATATGGGGGATGTGCTAAGTTTATTTAGATTTTCAGTATATCATTTGATGATTCTTTTAGTGATGCAATTCTTTCTGGCATCTTAATTTTCATCTGATTGAAATGGATTAGTATTTATTTGTTTTTTTTTTTTCTAGTTTTTCATGTGGTGTCCAGATGGTCAAATAAGTCTTCCAAGATAAGAACCTTGGATATGGTGAGTGCAGGACTCCATTGTTCTTTGAGTATGTCCAAGCAAATATTTCCATTGCTGTTGATGTTCGGATGGAAAACCTTAGTCCTGAAGGCAACCTGCAAACCAATCATTTACAAGGAAACAAAAAGTTGATTAGAAGGACAAATCCAAACAGCTACTTATATAATGATTGTAAAACATTAGGAAAGCAACAATAAGTAAAAAACATTGGATTAGTAACGCACTAGTCGAGTACTTATCTTATAATATAACATAGGATGTCACAATTTCAAATCTTTAACAGTAAAAAAAAAGAGCTTAACAGTTTCTTCTTTTTATTACCTTAGGAGGCTTGAAAGGATAGTCAGGTGGGAAATGAATAGTCACCAGGAAAACACCACCAGAATATGGACTATCATTCGGACCGATGATGGTAGCTTGCCAATGGAACATATCCTCAGCCACAGGACCTGAAATACAAAATGATCCTTACAAACAAGAATGAATTAAGATGTTCATATTAAAACCTTTATGTTCCTTTACCTGCACTGCATGAAGTTGGAGGATCTCTCTGCAAGTCCTTTAGCTCCTTCAATATCCTCTTCGATGCCATTTAGGCAAAATATTTAGCTATTCTCAAAATAGAACGGAAATTACGAGGCTAATGAGGAAAACCAAATGTATGTATACCAAGGGTCAAGGAAGATGGTGGTGTATTTAATGGAGATGAGCAGTGCTTGGGAAATGGGATGGAAATGGCAGAGGTCCACTAATTCTTTTTAGACTGGTGAAAGTGGGCACAGTATAAATTCCAGAGAAAAAGGTAGCATGTGAAGAATAATGAGAATTTAGAAAGAACAACTTGGAAGATATTTGCTATTGCAATTATAATAAGAAAAATCAATTAGGAGAGTCCCCCTATTTCAATTACTGCTGGCTAGCATTGGCTCAGAGGGGACACTTTTATCCTCAATCATCCACAAGGTCAAATGTAATCACATAAAGAATCATTCCATTCCAATTTCAGCTTTCTTTTTCTAGTCAACCCATTTCATTTCACATTTTAAATAATCCATAATGCAAATAACCAGTGCTAAAACATGATAAGATAGTCCTGTTCAATTGTTTATCCTATATAAAACAAAAAATGATTCTAATTCTAGATGCAAAGTTCACTTTTTTTTAACTGGGATTTCAGGGGAGACCCTTCAATATGCTCCTATGACATTTCTGATTTCTCAAACCACAACTAAAATATCCAGAGGACACAAATCTGTCCCAGGAGGAAAAATATTCGTCCTAAGCTAATTAGCAAAAACAGTAGTATGGTTCAGGAATCCAGAAAAGCTTTGAAGTTGACATGCTTAAAATGAAACCACAGAATTTTATTTGCAATATCCTTTACAGAGAAAATGGATACCATATTCTCTCCACTACAGATTTTCCTCTAGTCCCACAATATTCTTTCTTGTTTTTTCGTAGTCTTAAAGTTCTTGTTCCTCATCATTTAAAACACAATCAAAGCATAAATAAGCCACCTAATAAAATCAGCCGAAATGAAGACCAAAATTCTATATAATTTAACAAAACCACAAAAGTATGAAGTTTTTTAGGTGCACTAAATTAAGTTACAAATCATACATAATACAGGAGGAAACAGTTAAATATTTCCTAAAAAGAAATTTTCCTCGGTCCAGTCAATACATGCAGATTGACCTAAAGCAACATAGAGTGTGCATGTTAACAAACACAATCATTCAATATACAAATCGAAATGCAACCAGAATGTGACAAACTCACGACTTGATGCTTATAACGTGTTCCTACTTCTGTCAGTAGATACTAAGACCAAATCCTGCTGCTTCCTCAAAGTGGAAAAACACAAGAAAGATGGCGAAAGATAATGGGATCAATGCCTAGTTGGTCATGTTTTCTTCCCACAGTTTCCTTTCTCAATCACAATATGGAGCAGGTCTTCTGTGCCTTTCTTTTCTTTTTCTTCTTCTGTTTTGGTGGTTGGAGAACCACTTTAATGGCTGCATCAAAGACAGCTTTCACATTCTGTATTTGCAAAGGTGGTGGAAATAAATTCTGTCAGCAATGAGATAAGCACTAACTTTGCCTTGAAGAGTGTAACAAGAAGAATATGATTTATATACCTGCTGAGTTTTAGAACTACACTCAATGTAAACAGGAGCCCCAATCAGCTTTCTCAGTTCCTCCCCCTTTTAAAAAAAGAGAATTTATTCTCATATGGACTGAGATGATAGTGATCAACCAAAAATACAAGCAAGAAGGTGATAGATTTAGAATGGAACTCATAAAATAATATATGACAAGCGGTAGCTAATACCTGAGCTGTTGTAATGGGCACTGCACCAGGGTGATCTATAAAGAATTGCTTATCATCTCGGAGATCTAGAAGAAGCAAATTTAGCTGTAATGAAAATTGATTCTCATTGACAAAGTCTAAAAAATAGCAAGAATAATCTGTATATGCATCATATAACTAATCAAAATAATTTGGCAATTAACATCAACTAGTGTCAGTGAGTATCATAGTACTGAAATTCCATGTTTAAAAAACTTGAGAGACTAGAGTTTTATTCCAATAAAATCTACGAGCATAGAATTATGGAACTCCAGTAGAATAAGTAGAAATGTGAGATACATCAGATGAAACAACCAGTCCAACAGGAAACAGTCATTGTGTCTCATGAAAGTGAAATCTAGAAGAAAGATAGTCTCCACGTGCCACTCATATAGGTAAACTGTTAGAATTTGTGTTTTTGAAGCACTGATTGGTGCTTATAGTATTTACTTGAAGCACCTCAGAAAGAAGAGACTCAGAATATTTCCTTGAAAATACTCGCTTACAAAATGATGTTTTGATGAACTTTCATCAGCATCATTATGCTCTTACAAAATAATTGTTTCAATTCTCTCAATTTTTTACCAATACCCTGTTGAATGTTAGATTTGAGAAGATTAATTGACCTGTATATCATTAAATAAATTTTCTAGTCATTATGCAAAGCTGGTAGATGTTTCAATACTAGTTTTTGTTTTGTTCTAGTTGTCATCCCTATAAATTCATGTTCTCTTTTACACCAAAAAGCCTGTTGCTTATGCTAAACAAGGATGGGGAGGCATGGGTATTGACACCGAAACTTTTCAAATCAGTTGGAAAATTATAAAAATTTTGCAAAATAGACAAAGTCTACCTGTATTCCATACTAAATCTCAATCCCAGTAACTTAGGTCATCTCTAGCATAATATACACCTTCCTATGATTTTGAATTTATTTAAAATGGACTTGCATGCATGTGCTCAAATGTAAACAAGGGTGCTTCTAAAAACACATGTAATTATGCACTCCCACTTGTCCACAATTGAATAGGAATAAGTAGATGATAGATGAACTTAACAATGCCATTTAACTTCATAGAACTCTTTAATCTGCCAATTATGTAGGGAAATGGAATAGTAAGACCTTAACAATCTCAACTGAAATTTTAAGTATCATTTCACAAGTTTCTCATATGTACATGCACACAGTTCCTTTAGACAGTCTAACCACCCGCAACATGTGCAACCCTCACATTTAGTTTCCAATGCTGAGTTAGGAACCCCAAGCAGACTGCTGGTGATAAGCCAGAGGAAGGTGAGGATAACATCTACTCATCATGCCCCTTATGCCTTGGGCAACACATGTTACACAAGGTTCTCCCATGCTAATTGAATGGGTGAAATGCAGTTGGATGCCTTTCCACTTATCTATTTTGCAAAAATAAATTGCAAAATCCCTTGATATTGAGCAAAATTCATAATTGCATCCTCATTTTTCAAAAGTGAATTAAATAGTCCATGACTTTTGCAATTATATATATCTAATCCTTCCATTACATTTTAGTCCCTCATAAGTATGGTAAAATAGCCTTTTAGTCCCTTACCTTTTACATGAAATAACATTTAGTCCTTCACCTTTTAATTTTTAAAGGATTAATAAGTTGTTTCATTCGACAACACAAGGACTAAAATGTTGGTTAAAGTAAAATCTTAGGGACTAAAGAATATGATATTTTAATGGAAAGACTAAAATGTAGTGAAATTAAAAAGTTCAGGATCATATTTAATTCATTTTTGAAAAGCAAGGATTCAAGTATAATTTTGTCAGATGTTAAGGGGGCTTTTGAAATCCAATAAATTAAATGGCATGATAGTCAATAGCAGAATCAGACTGCCACTTTAATTTCTGCTTTTCAGGCAAACTTCCAGCGCCAAATAATCACTACCTGAGGAATTACCCTAGCTCTAGATTGAGGTAAGAATCACATATATAAAAAGAAATGAAATTCAAACTAAAACCCAAATGAATATTGCAAAAAAAAAAAAAAAAAAAAAAAAAAAAAAAAAGCCTCATTGTTATGATTCTATTGAAACCCGATTCAAACAAAATACTCCAATGGGGGGAGAAAGACAAGGGTTGCATAAGCAACATAACGCTTTGCAATTTTGTAACAAAGATATTTGGAAACTTCCTAAATAACCTAAAAATCAATGACAACCAAGAATTAAATTCTTTACAAATAGCTATGTGGCGGATAAGAATCCAAATTCCAACCTCTGACAGAAGTAAAATTAAAGAAGGAAAATATACTAAAAGCAATTACTGAAAAATGAAGATAAATATCAGGAGTTTAATGGGTTTTGCAAAAACTATCAATCAGATTATACTGTAATGGACGGTTGGATACCATGGTAAAGAAAAGTCAAGTACTGGCAAAGAGTTTCATGACATATGGAGCTTCTGCATAACAGCCATCAACATTACAAATAACAAAAGAAAAAATGGGTAGGAGTATCTAACCAAGCTTAGTCCCAACAAGAATAATTGGTACTCCAGGTGCATAATGCCTCAATTCAGGAATCCACTGAAAATTAAAACAAATAATGCAGAAAATTCATCAGCATATCTCATAATCAGCCCATAAAAAGATGAAAACAAGTTTAAAAATATAATGATGATCATACTTTCTTTGCAACGTTTTCATAGCTGGCCTTGCTAATGAGAGAGAAGGCAAGCAAGAAAACGTCTGCCCCACGATAGCTCAAAGGTCTTAATCTATTGTAATCTTCCTGGCCTGTTTCATGATGCAAATACATGAACCTCATGATAATAAACATTTAGAGACAAGAACATAAAAATTCTAAATTGCAAACATACCAGCAGTATCCCACAACCCTAGATTGACTGTGCTCCCATCCACAACCACATTGGCACTGAAATTGTCAAATACAGTTGGCACATAATCCTGTTTCATAACATGATAAAGAATTCTTGATGTCAAAATTATAGTCTCAAATTTGTATTGAAATATTAACAAAACTTCATTGACAAAACCATAAATTCTGAATCAGCAAGAAATCAATCATATAACAGAAATTTTATAAAACTTTAAACAGAATGCTCCAGGTTCTATGAAACAATCAACAATCTATGATTGCACATACATTCTATGTTATTTTCATCAACCACAAATGTCATTCTGTCCAAAACCTAATGTCATAAGTGCTCCTTGAAGGAAAATTTTCCTTTTTGGGCAACATCAAATGTATTTGTGCTTCAAATTACTACTTGAATAAACTAAAGAAAGTTATAATCTAAGAAGGTTAAAAACAGAGAAGGATAAAAGAATCGACCCAAGAAGAAAGTATGAAAGCAAACACCTTTCAGCATTACAGAGATAGACAATAAAAATATAAAAACAGTATCATTACTTTGAAGTTGTTCTAAAAATTTGAAGTCAACTTTCTATGAAAACCAAACTGAAGAGAAAATCCAGACTTAACTATGAAGACCCCCCTCTACAATCAGTTTAAAAGAATTAAGAAAAATGTAACAAAAGCTAGTTTCTCACTATTTGTTGGAAGTTGGATTATATGATGTTGCAAAACAAAAAGCCTAATATTTATCATGATAGACTACAAAGTAGAATATTCAAAAGATTCAATTTTCAACTAAAATCATCCAAGTTACAATCAGAGTAAAAATTTTCCTTCAAGAGAGTTTTGATGGAATACATGGCCCCCCAACAATACCCTAAATGTTCATTTGGCTTTTGGTCTCCCAAGTGCAAAACACCTACCACCATTAATGATCAAACCCACTGGGTTGTATAAGGCTCAGTTGAGCCTTCAATTTACTTTCTTTGTTATGAAACAATAGCACATCACAGATACAAGAACGTTGCTTTCATTTCTATTTCCCACATTTTGTAACCTACCACAACCAAAAAGAAAAACCCCAAATCTGACTTTTCAATTAACTCTTCTCAATGCCAATTTCTTGGACAAAACACAGAGCCAGTTGACTAATTCTAGTTCAAAATAATAAGAAGTTGCCATTTTTCTTTCAGCTTCCTACATTTCCTTGGCAACCAAACCTTAATTAACAGATACAAACTAACCCTAAAGCTTGGCCTTTCAATAGAAAAGCTGTTAAACAAAGAAAACGCACCTTGACTAAGTCAATTACATCAATGAAGCAAAGTTGACTTAACAAGGAAATTCTTGAAACAGAAAAAAAAGAAAATTTTCTTCAAATTTCCAACATTTTCTCGATAAACAAACAGAAAAAAAAAAAAAAAAAAAAAAAAAAAAAAAAAAAACAACAACAACAACAAAAGCAAGGGAAAAACAAAAAGAAACAAGAAACCCATTGACTGAGCAATAACTTTCCATTTTCGCACATTTTCTCAAAGAAACAAACACAAACAGAAAAAAGAAAGAAAAATCATTATACTTACAGTAGGAAAAGTGTTGCTGGTGTAGGAGATGAGCATGCAAGTCTTGCCAACAGCACCATCACCAACTGTGACACACTTTATGAATCTTGAAGCACTCATTTTTTTGTATTTCTTTGAATTAGAAAACCCTAAACTTTCAATTCTTGAACGAGAACATAGAGACACTGAGAAAAAGCAATGTGACCCTTTTGAGTAAGGAAAAAAAAAAAGCAAGGCAAAATGAGAAAAAAGTGAGAAATGGGTAGAAAGAAAATAGCAAGAAACCAAGAAAATGGGGAAGCTGGGCCTAGAAAGAAAGAAAGAAAGAAAGACAGCTTCTGCCAGCTATAAATGATATAAACCTATATTTCAGGTCCCCAAATTTCTAATCACCAACATGCACACAGCACCCACCAACACCAATCGCTTTCTCTTTTCTTTCCTTATTATTATTTTTTATTAAAATTAAAATTAAAATTAATAATCTTGGACAAATTTCCATAATGTTTATATTTTGAAATTTTTTATTTTTCCGTCTTGAATAAATAATTAGAGTAGTTTACCTTTTTCCTTTTCTTTTTCTTTTTGTTTTTTTTGGATTTTTTTTCTTTTTGTTGACTTCAAAAAATGAATCAAATAATAAAAGGAAAAAAGGGTAGGTTTCTTTCTCTAATAAAATCTCAGTCTATGTGAGATTTCTAATAAAAGTTTCAAATTAAAATTTAAAATTTCATAGTGTTTTTTAGAATAAAAATTCATAGTTGAAATGTCCCTTTAAAAATATCATTTTCTAAACCCACCTTTATATTAAATTTAATATGTTTAGCAAGGATGACAATTTTAACCTGCTTCAACCACGGATAGTCATATAATATGATCTTAATTACTTGCATTATTTATAAATGAGAAGGGACAAAGCAAAATGAATAATGATATATTTATCCTAAACACGATATGAATATCCTATATATATACTTTTGAAAAATAAATGAATATACTCGATATGGTCCGAATCTGCTTACATTCAAACTTATCCCGCTCCGATACAAGACAAATAGGGTATGGGTAATGCCAAAACACGACTCATACCTAACATGTGGTCATCTCTAATGTTTAATTTAGCTAGTAAGAGTCGTAGATACATTTTTGACACTTAATATTGAGGTGGAGTTTGTTAAAACTAAAAATAAAGTGCTGAATTTTAAATGCTAAATAATATAAGTGATATAATTTTTAAATTATAAAATTATTTAAAAACTTAATTACTTATTATATTTCGTATAAATTTAAAATTAAAAGTTTTGACTTATCATTTTAAATGATTTTTTTTACTTAATTGAAACTTTTAAAATATGTGTATTATTAAACAATTTAAAATAATTAAAGTTCCGTTTATTTCGTGGAAAATATTTTCCACATTTTTTGAGATTTGGAACGTTTTAAAAAATTAGTCATCAGAAATATTTTTTTGGTCAATGAAAAACTAAGCCATTTTTTAAGAAAATAATTTTTTTTAAAAAAAAAAAAAGTTATTTCTCGAATTTTGATAAACTCATTATAATGAAAAAATATATATATAAATACAAATTTATTAATTTGTTGATTATCAATACTCACAACCGACGACCACTAATGACCACCGCCGATCGCTGATGACCACAAACAACAACCACTAATCGTCGTGACTACTAAATTGATTATTTTTTTTATTTTTTTTTCATATTTAACAATAAAATTTTAAAAATATGAAATTATTATAAATTTAAATATGTCTATAGTCCTATAAATTAAAATTTTTAATTAATTTTTAATATTAAAACCAAACAACATAATTTTTTTTTAAAATAAATACCACTTAGGCATTTAGATAGTTATATGATAAAATAAATAAAAGAATAGTTGTAGATTTAGGGATAGCTAACGGTAAAGTGTATATATAATCTAAACAATAGACTTATATTGAGTACTAAAAAAGTATTTTAAAAAAATTGCCAATAACTATTGGGATTCCAAACTTTTGATTTCAAAATATGCATTTTGAAGTTTTTTTCACCAATTCATAGATGATTTGAATTTAAATAATATTTAGACTATGTTACTCTTGTAAAAAACTATTACCAATAAAAATATTTTTTAAAATTAATTTTATATAACTAATATAATTATAATTTATAAAATAATTAATAATTAATAAAATATTATAACTAATAGTTATAAGAATTATCATATTCTTTCACTAAGAAAAAGAATAATTATCATATTCATGTTTAGAAGATGTGTATATATATATATATATATATATATATATATATATATATATATATATATATATATATATATATTAAAATATTAATTATAATTATAAACTATTAATTCAATTTATATTTGCAATTTATATTACATATGGAAAATAGAAAAATTATATAATAGTATATTAAATATAAGATATATCTTTAATTTTTATTTAATATTTTAACAACAACAACCAAAATATGGCAAAAACCAGTTTTTCTTCAGTCGTTGATCAGCACAAGTTCATCAAGGCACCATTTTGAAGTGCTAGTTTAATATTGTACATTTTAAAACCAGAAGTTTTTTACAATGAATATATATTCTAGAAAGTTATAGCTTCATGGCACAATCACTATAATCGCATTCTTGATAATAATAATAATAATAATAATAATAATAATAATAATAAATTTAATGCCCAAATATGTTCGTTTATTTTTTTTTTTATATACTTTTATTTGTCAACATCATTTTTTCCTTTAAATTTGAGAAAGAAATAAGGAATTGGAGAGAGATGAGATAACATAAGATGATGAGTTCTTCTAAGTCCTTTTCGAGAATTGGAATAAAAAAGAAAACAAACGGAAAATGAGAATTTGAGAGTTTAATTAGTTTGGACAAAAAAAATATTAAGAGACTAGTTATTCAGTTAAAACTGTATTTCGTTTTCTTTCAAAATTAAGAGATTTTCTTTACTAAAAATAACTTTTTAATAATACTATTATTTTATCCTTAATAACTAATATTCTTTCTTATCCTTAAACTTTCAAACAAAAAATATTTATTAATTATTTCTTTTTGTTTCTTTTCTTTTCTTTTCTTATCCATGGATTAAAAATTGTCTTTTATTTTCTTATGCAAAAAAAACTCCCAAATAAGGTCTTAATTTTACAAAATTATCCCTTCCTTAATTTTTTTTATATATAAAAAAAAGAGAAGTAAGGATATTTTTGTCTGAAAAAATTGGATACAATGCTAATTTGTCTTAGTAGCAGACAAGTTAGCAGCCCTCTTTGAATTGTATTAATTTATATTTAAAATATAAAATTATTAATATTGGACTAGTAGTTTAGTATTGAAATGTTTGTCTCTTATAAAATATTAGGTATTTGAAACCTAATAACCCTTTTTTTTCTTCAAAATTTCAGACATACAAAAAAAATATAACATCAATTAATAAAGTATATATCTCTAAAATAAATCAGTTTTTATATAAATTTAAATTATTATAAAATGTTTATTTTTAATTATTTGAGTAACTATAGGTGGACACATGTATTCCCATAAAGTTTTAGGAGAGGAAGAATAAAATTGCCATCCACTAGACAAGAGATCAAAATTTAAAATTAATTTATATACGTACCTTCTAGCCATTTGATCAATGAGTGATCAGGAAGCATTGTGAATTTGAAATACGGGGAAAAGAAATATATTACTGAGTACTTGATTGATTTTTAAGATATGGTGAATCAATTAATTACCATAAAGATAAATTTGGATGATGAGTTGTAAGCTCTTAATGGTGAGTTGTCTTTATCTTTAATAAAATATATACCATGTTTAATGAAGAGATAAGAAAAAATGATATAGAAAAAAATAATGATAATCATGAGCAAATCCTCATCACTGAGAAAAGGAGAAGACCGAAGTAAGAGTAGAAAATCATAGGATTATGTAACATATAATGATAATTGATAATCAAGAGACAATTTAGAACTTGAAAAATTTAAAAGAATATGTACAGTCTTCTATAATAAATTTAGATTCCAAACCTGCTTACGTACTCCATTGTGACAATAAGGATTACATAAAGGTGAATTATTAGTTTTTGAAAAAAGAGCGAGATGAAGGTAAAAAAAAAAAAAAAATTAATAAAAGAAAATTAATACTACAATTGTTTTGACTTATGAAGATGATAAGGAGGATGTAATAACTTATTCAATTATAAAGAATGATTGTGAACATGTTGCTAATTTTGGTGTAGAATAAGTTGAAGATTCAACAACTTCTCATCACACTATTACTACAAAAGAATTCTTCATTACATACAAAAGCATGTGATTTTAGTACTATGAAGAAGGATAATTCAAGAAATTTATGACAATGGCGAAAATTGATAATGTGCGAACTGAAACTAAAGTTGGGTCTGCAATCATATTGAAGGTTGTAAGACATGTTTTAGGTTTGCATTATAATTTGATCTCTATTCAAGCTTTAGATATTAGTTAATATAATATACTTTGGTTGTTGATGGGGTTTTTCTTGGTAAGTCCCGGGTCCTGAGGCCACCTATCTGCATGATTAAAGCTGGAGGTGTTAGACCTAAGCAACTGGAAGATGAGTTGCTCTGTCTTTGGGCATGTGGCCTATAAGAGAAGGGAAAAAGAGAAGAAACAAGCATTAGAGGGCCAAGCCTTTGGCCTAGCACAGACCCTCTAATGCTTAAATCAATGACTGCATCTTTGAAGTAAAAGTTTGGGGAATTTAGTAGGTTTAGAGTTTTACCATTGCTTTCCCACCTCCTATCCTTTTCTCCCTTCTTTCTTGGGAGGAGAGTATGGGTATTTAAGTTGAGCTCCTGCCTTGGAGATTGAAATGAGTGGGCAACGTGGCCTCTTATGATTTGTGGGTCTTTGTCATGTAACTCTAACCTATCTTAAACTTGATCTTGATGGCCTAATTGGTATAGCCATTTTTAGTCCTTATTAAAGCCGTCTTACTTCGTTGGCGTGAAAGGTTGAATTCACAAAAATAAGTGTAATATCTACTAAAGTTCCTTATGAGGTTTGGCTGGCGAAGCGATGAGTCTTCTGAAGTTGTTCAACATTGCGAGACGGACCCATTTGTCACTTCTTTTCACACACATGACGATTGTCTCGGGCATTGCAATGATCATCTTTGAAGACTATGAAAGTTATCCTGGGATTTCGAGAAAAATTATTAGGGTTTTTAAAAGATGGAATGAATACAATCAGTTTTGAGAAACTGAAAGGATAGGCTTTAAGTTTTTATGAGGAATTAGTCATGTCTTATATATAACCAGAGCATATCTTGAATTATCTGTCTATCTTCTCTTAACTTTTTGAGTTTGACTCACTTTCTCTGTTCCGTTCACTTTCTACATTCACAACCCTTTTTTGGCCTATGGTAACTAATCCTTATTGTCTTCCAATAACTCTTGTGGCTTTGTTTGATGAGCATACTGGATCTGTGCGATCTTTTTTTAGGTTCAATATGATGTGTTCTTAGGACCCAAATTAAGGGTTGTTGGATGTTTGATGTCTTCCTTGTCTTCGGAGGAAAAGCTATTGTTGCTGCATGTATGGGCTTTTGTCCAGTCCGAACAAAAGTGCTTGGCCTCCCTTACTCTTCAAATTCTGGATATGTCCTAGTTTTGGCTCAATTGGTGTCTTAGATTATCGAAATTGATTTTCTATTTGAATGGTCCTCACAGGATTAGTCTTCTTCCTGAATGTGTCACATTCTAGGGTAGCGACTTAGGAAAATAAACTATCACCTCATAAAGACACTTAGCACTTTAAAGGATCTTCTTTCTTTTAGCCTGTAGGTGCCCTACCCTTTTCTTTGGTAGTTTTAGTGATTCGAATTTAAGAGGGAAAGTTTCACTTGCAATGCTCCACTGGTGATGGAAGTCTTTTGATCCTATGAAACTTCTTCAGAATAGGACTTTCTAATGTAGTCACTACTATGTTTGCTTGTAATTTGAATAAATCTAAATAAAATTGCCCCTTTTTTAGTCTTGTACAAGTACTTGTAATTTGATTGGCCTGTTCTATTTGTTTCTGCTTCTGACTTGTATAGATTACACCACTTTATGGAACTTGACTTGTCTTGTGATTGTGTCTGGCTCGTTTGTGGTGTGCCTTAAAGGTCTTATTGCCTTGCCTTTGTTGGGGCAAAAACTCTTTCCTTCTCTGGGTCTTTGACTGGGATGTCTAATTATGTGTGCCCTTTGACGTCCTTTTGACTTGCCTCACTTGTGTCTTGATTATTTTTGCATGAGCCCCTAAGGTCATATGGTCGTTGCCTCATATGGTTGGGTCTTTCTTGCTTCTTTCTTTGTATGTGTCCCTTTAAAGCCTTAATGAAGTTGCCTTGCCTGATTGGGTCTTTGTTGCTCCATTGTTTCACTTAAGCCCTCCAAGGTCTTAGTGACGTTGCCTCATCTATCTAGGTTTTGCTTTCTGTATCACAAACAGTTAATTCCCTTTGTTAACATAAAAAGTGGCCCCCTACGTTGAAAGTCTTGTAGCACCGCCTCATCATGAGGTCTTAAGTGTGGGGATTGTATAAGGTCTTTGCCTCGTGTAGAGGTCTTATCAATTTTCTCACCATGAGGTCTTAGTCTATGGGAATGGTATAGCCTTACCTCGCGTAGAGGTCTTATTTGACTTCCTCACTAGGAGGTTTTTGTCTGCCTCATAAAAAGGTCTTATGGAGCCTTTCATGGAGGTCTTATCTCACTTTAGGACTTTAAGTGCCCCGTTAGAGATTTTTGAGGTGCCTTGCAAAGAGGTCTTTAATTTGCCTCATGAAAGGCCTTATGGAGCATCAAATAAAGGTTTTCTCTCACCTTATGAGAGGACTTTAGGTGCCCCATTAGAGGTTTTTAAGTTGCCTCACGAAGAGGTCTTTGATTTGCCTCATGAAAGGTCTAATGGAGCCTCACGTAGAGGTTTTATCTCACTTGTGAGAGGACTTTAGGTGTCATGTTAGAGATCTTTGAGGTGCCTCACAAAGAGGTCTTTGATTTGTCTCATGAAAGGTCTTATGAAGAGTCACGTAGAGGTCTTATCTCGCCTTATAAGAGGACTTGTTTGCCTCGCAAACTTTCGCCTAGAGTACACTAGGCCTTATTATGCCTCCAATTAGACTTGTGCCCAAAGTTCACTAAGTTTTATTTGGGTCTTAATTAGAGGTCTTTGTACCTCACAGTGTTTCGCTTAGTTTTCACTAGGTCTTATGGTGCCTTGTGAAAATGTCTTACTACCTCAATTTTTTTCCTAAAGTTCGCTAAGTCTTTATTGTGTCTTGCATGGTGCTTTCTCAACTTAGAATCCCTCTTATAATGAGCATTTGTGGGATTGTCTAGCTTTTAGTCCCTTTACTTGAAGGATGAGGATTTGATTAGGTTGAACCTTTAATGCCAATAACTCATTGGTGACCTTTGAAGTTTTCCTTTTCCAAAGCTTTTTTTTTTTTTTTTTTTTTTTTTTTGTATTGGCATGGGTTCTTTGCCTTTATTCTTGAGCCTCTTCCCCTTAGTACTTTGGAGCTAACATTTATGCATTCTTTAGGGGTTATGGCTGAAGAGTCAAGGATTGTAGAGCTTGTTAAGGTTACTCAATCTCTTTGGGACCTTCTTCTTGGGGGTTGTTCCCTGAAAGATGCTTGTACTCCCTTATTCTTCTTATCGACTCCACCCATTCCAGTTCAGTTGTAGATCGAGGTGTGGTCTCATGGAAACATAAGTGATTATTTTTGTCCTACGGACGTCATCCTTATAAATGATGCCAAAGTTAATGGGGTTTTTCCTAGCAGGTCCCCAGCCCTGAGACCACCCATCACTGGGACTGGAGTTGGATGTGCTAAACCTAAACAATTGGAAGATGGGTTATTCTGTGTTTAGGCATGTGGCTTGCAAGAGAAGGGAAAATGAGAAGAAACAAGCATTAAAGGGCTAAGCCTTCAGCTGAGTGCGAGCCCTTTAATGTTTAAGACATTGACTGCATCTTTGGAGTAAAGGCTTGGGAAATTTGAGTGGGTTTAGAGTTTTACCACTGCTTTCCCACCTCCTCTCATTTTCTCCCTTCTTTATTAAAAGAAGAGTGTGGGTATTTAAGTTGAGCTCCTGCATTGGGATTGAAGTTAGTGGGCGATACAGCTTCTTCTGATTGATAGGTCTTTATCATGTCATATTGTAAATGAACAATGATATAACCCGCATGTCTACATGTTCGCTTGTCAGTCATAGAGCCTTTGTGATGATCTTACTCGAATCTTATTTCTTGAAAGTGTTAGGTATTGCGTATGTGAGAAGTTTGAAGGAGGTGTCGAGGCAAACTCTTTTTATATATTGAGCGAGCTCGTTTGGTAGTGAGGTGAAGTATTGTCGTAGCGAGATGGCTCTAGGTGAGGTACTTGCTACCTAGATAATCATTGGGTGACGGGGCGCAAGTGAGCTTGTCTATGATGCCTTGGGCCGTTGATTTATGACAGCTTGGGTTTGGTGACTTTTGAAAGTGTGAGACCTGCTATTTTTAACTCTAGCCTTTCTTGAGCTTGATCTTGATGGCCTAATTGGTGTAGCCATTTTTAGTTATTATCTATAGTGAAAAATGGAAGTTCATTAATTAGTTTCTAGTTGTTGCAAGCACAAAACATGTTGTGGTAATTGAAGGAAATATTGTCAAGAATGACATGAAAAAAATAAAAAAATAATTGTTATATGTAAGAAATAAGTATATTTCACACAAGATGAAAAAGTGTAACGTCCATCTAATGTTAAAGACGCGGCCATGGAGAGTGAAGAAAATTGATGGCAATAAAAAATTAAAAATTGTTGAGAAAGGGGAGTTTCTTTCAAAATTAAATAACATGATAAAGTCCATGAATGACAATAAATAGTTAAAAAGAAAAAATAAATGCATGAGAATTGTAATTTTATAGTGAAGATAATGAAAAAGATTGAGACTTGTGTTATATGTGCGGAATTTTGAATTTAAATGGATAATTGAGTCAACATTTTTCCGTATACCAGAATAGTATTAATTCTGTCTGATCATTCATTTTGATTATGTTTTATAATACTTGTTTATTATTTGACATAATCTAATCAAGATCCATGTTTTGATTATTAGTAGTGTTTCAAAAGGATCTCCGCCATAGATAAGCCTTTGATGAGTATTGTGGCTTTGTTGGCATTTGGTATGAGAAATATTACTAATAATCTTAAGGTGGTATCAGAGCCTAAAAGTTAAAATGATCTTATGGAATTAATATTAGGATGATGAAAGGAAAGATTACTCTCACTATGACAGAAACACCATCTTCTTCTAGTTTGATAAAAATGTATTCTTCTCTTTCTCTTCCATATTCTTGTAAAAAGACCTTAGCTTCAAAAATAGAAAACCTTATTGAATATTCTTATGTCCCTGATGATGCTCAGATCTTTGTTTCTTTTCTTCCTCTCTTAAATCCTTATAATGTTTATAGAATAACTCATTCCATTACTCATATCATCATAACTCTCATCTCTACCAGATGGCCAACTGTAAAAGAATATGTCCAGTCTTCTATATTGGATCAATGTGATCTTCAAGCTATCAGTTCTGAAGAGTATGTCACTCTTGAGATTCCTCCTACTCTCATCACAAGGTGGAAACAGGAAGGCTATGCTCACTTTCATTTAGGAGCTGTTTGTATAGTACTTTCTTTTCATGGAAGAAAAGGCTTACCAGTTACTGCAAAAATGAGTCTTCTGGATACCATATTTCTTCATTATGAACATGCAGTTATTGGCACAGTCCTCAAGACCCTGAATGCTGGAAGTATTGTCTTGACTTTCTTCCCTAATTTCAATCTTTCTCTTTAAGATCCTAATCTTTCCACAGCCTTTAAGATTCAAGTTCAATTTACTGGTACTGATCAGATTTCTTCTTCTAAGGCTGCCACTCTTCACCATCAATTCATTTTTCGAGTTCAAAATCATGCTCTTGATCTTCCATCTCATGGAACTTCTTCAAATGCTCTTCTTCTCTTGGCTGATAATGATGATGTTCCCATAATTATCCAAATTTCCAGACAAATCTATAGAGATGATTTGATCAAACTCATGCCTCTTGAATGAATCACTGATTATGAAAAGTTTCATCAAGATTCACAGCATGTTCATACTACTTCTTCTTCTTTTCGGAGGAGGGAAGACGGTATGGTAAAAATAATTTTTCAGCCCCCCAGAACATCTACATCTATGATGGTGACTCTAGTTTCTCTTCCCAAAGAAAAGAACATCTCTGTTCATAGTTTTTCCTCTGAAGGTCATCATATCTATGTGTCCAAGATCAATGGTCACTTTATTTGGGATGCTCCAGGCAGTGGAATGTGTGATCCATCTTGTACTTGTGATCTAGATGATGGAAATGACTGTCCAGCCCATTAGACAACTAAAGGAAGATGTCCAATGTCTTTTCCTTCAAAAAGAAGACCAAACAGAGATGATGATGATAGTCCATGGATTGAAATTCATGATTGGGTCCTCAAGAAGGAAAAAGAGGAAGTTTCAAAATTCAAAAGTTCAGAAAACTACATGAAACCTCTACCCATTTACAAAAAAGCTCTTCAACAACTTGAACAAGAAAAGTGCAGGATTCTTATTGCTCCTCCAGTTGTTCCAACAGTACAACCTTGTATGATGTTCTCTTTAGCCAATCCTAAAGATTTTCCCTCTTTAACAAAGACAGTCAATCCACAAACCAAAATAATCTCTACTCCCTATGTTTCCTCACAGACTATTACTCCTTCTGACCAAACAGAAGAACCAAAACCTTTTGAGTCTGTTCTAAACTGGCAAACAAAAAATGCTAAAACTTAAAATGTTTATCTCCAGAAGATTGATCAGAAGCTAGATTAGATAACTTTCCACTAGTCCCAACAGTCCTTTTTTGTCCAAAAGATGCATAAGGAGTTATTTTCTCAGATTGCTCATCTTGATCAGCAGCTTCGTCATTTGATTGACCAAAAAAGGTTTGGAAAAGAGTTTATGCAGAAAGAAGCTGAGATCAGAAGACTACATGCATAATTGGCTAAAGTTGAGACAAACATGGCAAAAACCAAACCAATGCCCTCTCATGAACCTTTCTTTGAACCAAATCCATTTTACTTCTCCACTTTTCCTCCTCCATCTAATACTTATAATCCATTCAAAATGACCTATGAAGCTTTCAACCAACCTTCTTCTTATCCTACAAAACCTACAAAAAGCCTTTCATCTTTTGAATCCCTTGAAGCAGAAACCCATTCTCCAAAATCCAAACAACCAAGAAAAGATAAATAACCCATGTCTCAAAATATGATTTCAATAGTCAAAGATGACTCTTCAGATGATTCTGATATGCAATCTTTTTCCTTAGATTCTGATTCTCAATTGGCAGACATTACTCATATTCTTGCAATAGAGGAATTTGCTTCCCATGATCCTCCTGGAAACACTGGCACAACAGTTGTTCCTCCAACAAAACAATCTGCTCCTCATCCAATTGGTTCTATGGAGGATGATACAAAGACTTATCATATTCATGAGCCAGAATAATATTTGCCTTATAAACCAGCTGCAGGTCCTTGGTTTTTTTTTTGATTCATTGCCCCCTCATAAATGGAGAGATGTTATTCATGAAATGGGAGCTTGGATAGATTTGCAGATGACAAGATCTGATGCAGTCTTGAAAGAAGTCTTAAAGGAGTTTGTTTCTATATTTACTGGTACTCTTTGAGAATGGTACCAAAGTCTGGGGAATTATAAGATGATGATGTTTTAAAATGTTGGTAGTGTTAGGCATGCATTAGGAGAAATTCACAAACAATTTATTGGAGATTTTTCTCAATATGAGAAAAGAATTAGGCAATAATTCTTTGATATGAAATGTTGTTCTCTTAAGCAGAAAGATCTTGATTTTCATTGCCAAAGAATGTCAAAGAGATAGTACATGTTGAATGGATACAATGATCCTAAACTCAGATATACATATGTCTCTTCTTTTCCACAAAAATTGCAGCCAGAAATTCAGAGAACGATCACCCAGTCTCGCAAGGAGTTTTTAGATATTTCTCTTGGTGAAATTCATTAATATACTCTGTTAGCTCTTGAGAAGCTTTGTGAACAACAACATTTCCTACAGAATATCCTTAACAACAAGAAGCTTGCCAGGACAGCTTGTAATAAGTCCTTTCTTGGTATTAATTGCAAGGATAAAAACTGTAATTGTAAGAATCACAAGAAGAAGCATCATTTTAAGAAATTTCAAAAATCTTCTAAAAGCGGGAAAAGATTCAAGAACAGAAGGTTTAAATTTTTTAAAAGGAGATTTTCGCGCGGGAAAATAAAAAATTCTGACAGATGTTATATCTGTGGTCAAAAGGGGCATTTCTATTGAAATTGTCCTAACAATCCAAAGAAGGCACAACAACTTGTCCAGCATCTTTCTTACAGCCTTGCAGATGCAAATGTTGAATCTTTATACTCAGAACAAGAAGAAGCTAATCCAGAAACAACATTTGCTCTTGAAGTTTCTGATTCAAGTTCTGATTCATCAGATGAGGATTATCTTCCTATTTATTCTATCTAGAAGAGTCATAATTCTCCTGATCCATTGGTTAACATTTCTATTTTGCCATCCAAATATGATAGGCCCATTTCTGTTATTGGGCTCATAGATACAGAAGAGCAGAAAATAATGGTGAATCCATTAGTTCTTCCTAGTTCTTTTTGGGAATTGAATCATGAGTATTTTAAAGCTGGAGATGGTCAGGTATTTTCAACTTCCCTCAGATCCAAACATCTTGTTGGTATACAATTCTTTCCTGAGTGTACTATTTAGACTAAAGTTCTTGGTTCAGCTCTTCCTGATAAAGATATTCTTGTTGGCTTTGATGTTTACAAACTAGCAAAGGGTCTTCAAATTCTCCCTTAAGGGATTAAGCACAAAAGATCTCTGAAACTATATACCTCCACTCCAAAGTTGTTTTCTTTAAGCGAAGTATCTCCTGACTTCCAAAATATCAAAGACTTTCTCAAAAAATCTTGTGCTGAATCACATGCTCAATTTGCTCATCCTTTCCCTTTATGGAAAAATGAATCATTCTTCATTCATTTACCCTTTAAGCTTAATGAAGATATTAATCCAACCAAATCCACACATTTAGGAATGAGTCCCTCTAACTTATCTCTTGCTAGGCAAGAATGTTCTTAACTTCCTGAGCAGGGGCTTATTGAACCAACAAATTCATCTTGGGCTTGTCAAGCATTCTATGTGGAAAAAAGATCTGAAGTTGTTAGGGGAAAAAGGAGACTTGTGATTGATTATAAACCTCTTAATTATTTCTTAGGAGATGATAAATTTCCTCTTCTCAAAATTCATTCTCTTTTTACTCATCTTAATGAAGCCCATATTTTTTCAAAATTTGATCCCAAAGCGGGATTTTGGCAATTAGGAATTTATCCAGATGATAGATTCAAGATAGCATTCTGTATTTTTACAACCCAATATCAATGGAAGGTTATGCCCTTTGGACTGAAAATGGCTCCATCTCTGTTTCAGAAGGCCATGATCCGAATATTTGAGCCTATTCTCCACAGCACCCTCATTTACATTGATGATATACTGCTCTTCTCTAAAAATGCTCATACCCATGAAGAACTCTTGGCCCAATTCCAACAGATTGTTGATCAGTATGGAATAATGCACTCATAAAAGAAAAGCATGATTGGATAAGACTCAGTAGAATTTCTTTGCATGATCTTTCAGAATGGGAAATATCAACCTGGTCCCCACATTGCTCGTGAAAAATTGAAGTTTCTTGATGAACATCTTTCAATAAAGCAAATTCAACATTTCTTAGGAAGCATCAATTATTTACAAGACTTTATCTCTTATGCTTCTGTCTTCACTAGCCAGCTATCAAAATTTTTGAAAAAGAATGCTCCATCTTGGAATCCCTCTCAGACACAGGCTATTCAATAATTAAAAGTTGTGGAGCAGAATCCTCCACCATTGAAGATTCCCGGTACTGGTAAAATAATTCTTCAGACAGACGCAAGTGATGAATACTGGGGAGCAATCTTGATTGAAGAAATTGATGGAAAATTGCATTATTGCGGTCATTCCAGTGGACAGTTCAAAGATGCTGAGAAGCATTACCACACAACAATCAAGGAAGTCTTAGCGGTCAAAAATGGGATAAGAAAGTTTGAATTTTATCTGATTGGCCATCAGTTTACAGTACGAATGGATAATTCATCCTTTCAAAAGATTTTAGAATTTAAAAATAAATCAATTCCAAGTAAACAGTTACTGAGACTGAAAGACTGGTTTGCTAAGTATGACTTCTCTATTGAATATATAAAAGGAGATCACAACCTCATCCCTGATCTTTTATCCCAACCACAACAAGTTCAAGCAATCTGCACTACCTTGACCTTCCCTCTCATTCTCATGGCTTCTTCAGCTCCTTTCAATGCCTCAAAAAAAAAAAAAAAAAAAAAACTTTTTCTCCAGACACCCATTTTACCTCACTCTACTAGATTCAACTTTATGCAAAAAATTATATTTTTCTGTTCCTTTCTAAAGTCATAGAATACATAAATCTTCCTATTGAACCTTTTCCTTTTTTCAAAGACTACCCTTTCCTTATTCCTTTTCACCTTAAACCTTCCCAAGGACTTCTGCCCTCAGAACTTTGGTGTATCTGGTGTCTCACAGTTTTGTATTCAATAGCAATGGAAATTTCAGTCATGGAAATATTTCATTTTCTCAATGATGCTCAAGAGTGTGATTCTCTTCTCTGGACTATATTGGAATGGTTTGCTCCATTATCTTGGTGGCAAAAAGATCTTCAAAGGATTATTGAACATGAGAAATTATGGACCAGTTATGCACATCATTTTAATACTTGTACTATATACATCTTGCACCGTCTATATTTCTAGAATTTAGCTAAAGAGTTTTGGACCAGCAATGAAGCATATGCATGGAGGAACTTTTCTGAACCCATCCATTGAGAATAGGACAAGCTCAGACTCAAAATTTTCCTGTGTTGTCTTAATGGATATGATACCAACATCCAACCAATCTATTCCATATCTATCTATTCAGCATGCCCTACTACAATACAGATGTTACCTGCTACAATTCCAATCCGTGACTCACAGCCAGCTGGACCTTCCCACTCAAAGTCACATCCTCTTGTCAATCAAGAAAAATAAAAAGATGAAGACATGTCCACATGGCCTCTAGAATACTTTCAAGATTCCCAAGACTCATATGAGCAGTCAGGACCTTAGTACAAGCATCTTTATGGAAAGATAGACTCAGATGACTTAGATTATGATAACTTTAATCTCTCTCCTAGTCATCACGTAACTTTAGTTGTCGGCCACATGTTATTTGTATAATTAAAGTTTGTAATAATGTAACTTTTACTTTTTACTTTTTCTCTATATGTGGTAATTATCTCCTCTATTATAAAAAAAAAGACGACTAGTGTGTATCAAAGGCATAGTTTTTTCTCTTAGCCTCTTATTGTGAAATAATAATAATGTTTTTCTAAAAATCTCCTTTTTTTCCTAACATTTGAATAGTATTAATTATGTCTGATCATTCATTTTGATTATGTTTTATAATACTTGTTTATTATTTGACATAATCTGATCAAGATCTATGTTTTGGTTATTAGTAGTGTTTCAAAAAAATTTCCACTATAGATAAGTCTTTGATGAATATTATGGCTTTGTTGGCATTTGGTATGAGAAATATTACTAATAATCTTAAGGAATGGATTCAACCCATGTTTAGAATAAAATAAGAATTGGAATAAAAAAGCATAATAATAATAATAATAATAATAATAATAATAATAAAGAAATTAGAAGTCCAAACTCCAAAGGGACTTGGATTGAATTTGGCTTGAGAGCCAAATAGAACTGGCTAAGGAATTAAATTAAGTAGAAGTCAATATTGGTTTTGGATAGTTAATATATGAATTAATTAATTAAAAATCATAAAAAAAAATTAATAATTATTATTTGTGACTCAACACAGATAAATTCAGTTTATAAAAACTTTAGGTGTCGTCAAGTGCGATAGTTACATTATTGTCACATTTAGCATTGCACAAAGGCCTCATTTAAATGTAATTTTTTTACATAATATGAATATAATTTATTATATTTATATATCTAGTTAATTATATTTTATAATTAATTTTTTAAAAATTTTATTATTAAATTAGATGTGATTCATTTGTTTTATATAATATTTTTATTTATTTTTTATAATTTTATATGTATTTTATATAATTATAATTTAGGGTCAATGAAATGCGTCATTAAAACAGTGTGAGCTACAACAATTAGGAATGACAATTTGTACCCTACCCGTGGATATCCATCCGAATGCTACCCAGTTAAAGCGGGTAATACCCGAGTTGACTGGATAATGGGTACGAGTAAATCCATACTTGAAAAAATAACATTGAGTTTGGGTAGGGTACTATCCGTACCCTACCCATACCTTACCCAAACCATTGGGTTTTACCCATACCTGAACTCACTTATACTTATACTTTATATATAGACACGCACAAATACACAAGTCAACATAAATAATGTTTGGGCTAGATTGACTGGGTTAACTGTGAACCCTCAATTTTGCACTTTCATGATACAACCGCAGTTTGACACTTGCTAAGTTTATTGCACTATGTAGAGTCAATACGGCCTCAAAAAAATAGGCTTTCAGATATAATACTATAAGGAGACTTACTTTTCCGATCATGACCAAATATTTTATACCAGACAATATTTTTTCGAAACTAATCAGATTTTTCCAAAATCTGACTTTTAAATTATCCGATGATTAATTTCGAGTCCACCGAAACTAACCGGTAATTTTTTAGAATCCCGAAAGTCCCGAAAATTGACTCAGAGGACCAAAAAATCAAAAATCGCACTGCCATGTGGCTATTCGCCAGGGTAGCTTGCGGATCCACAGGGTGTCTATGCGGATCTGTAGGAAGTTTTGGCAGGCTAGCGGCTGCCGCAGCCTCTCTAGCGTGTATGTACTGACACATTAGTACAATGTGACAGAGGCTGCTAGTTAGGCCGATGGATCCGCGGTCCTCTCCGGCGGATCCGCCAGCGTTCGCTGTGGCCGCTGCTAAAGGAAGCTGCGGATCCGTGCAGTCCCTGGCGCAGATCCACAACCAATCCTAGTGGTTGGTCCTCCTATGCACATAAATTCTATTTTTGCCCTCTTTTCACCCTAGCTCACTTTACCTATAAATATCCCCTCCTCTCCACCATTTTTCTTCATCTCTTGAGCTTGTGTAGATTGGCTATCCACTTGCTCTCTCCCTCTAATTAATTTCTCCATACTCCTTTTGAATAGCCCCTAAATTAATTAATTTCTCTTTGATTTTAATTAATTTTAGGTTAATTATTTAGTTAATTAATTAATCATTTTAATTAATAAATCTTTTAGTTAATTAGGTAATTAAGTACTCCCCTTGAGTAATTAATTAATTTAATCCTCATTGGGTTAATTTCATCAAATTCACTTTTCTTAAGTAGGATTCCCTAATTTTCAAAGCCGGTAAAATGGAACTCCGGTCCGAAAAAACACTTCGTCCATTTAAAATCTCCTAGGAGAAGGCATAGAATCTTCTCTCACCAACTCCAAAATCTCCCCAAATCAAATCAAACCAATCCGATCAATACTTGAACTCCTCCACCTCACCGTGAAATGAACTACGTGAGTTTTGATTCCCATTTAATGGAGTACGTAGGCATGCTTGGAATCTAAATCCAAGTCTCAAATCCAAATCTCAATTAATCCCCTTCCCCTTTTATTTTCAATGTAAATATCAATTTATACTTTCTTGTAAATTTTAATTAGTGTAATTAGTTAATTAATTATTTTAGAGTAAATGAGCGATCATGTGATTTCCCTAGTATTCTTAAAGGGCTAGAGAAAATACTCTCCTATACTTGTGGATGTTTAATTACTTGCCCTTTATTTTCCATACATTCGTAATTATGCCATAATCATAAATCATCATTAATATCTGTCATCCATAAAATTAATTTTCAAGTCAAATCAAATTTAGGAGCCAAATGGAAATTATTTCAAAACTAAAAATATAGTTCCCGAGCCCAACCTGGTTTGAAGGCTAGTGATTTTATCTTTGGGTAAACTAATCGAACAATTAATAAATTGGGGTCAATCTTGAGTTTTTTCTTAATTTTCTCATTTAAATATTTTAGGGTGGCAACTTCCAAATCCTTTCAAAAATCAAATCAATTTTTCGAACGATAGCCGTTCCAATCGTGAGTACCGAAACTCGTACCTAAACCCCTTAAAAATCGCTCGCCTTTCCTTAAGTCTCCCAAGTAAGGGGGGCATTCGAGCGAGGCCCCACACTAACTTATGATACTATAGTATATGACTCATTAGGCTTGTTAAAATAAGTATCAACATATAAATAAATAAGGATTACAAGAATAAGAAAAATAATGCTTTTTTTTTTTTTTTTTTTTGCAAAACACACTAAGTTTCATTATTTGAGAGTAAATGAATCTCTTGTAACTTTTAGATGAAAAAGACACGATTTAAGTAAATTTTATTAATTTTCTCATTGATTAAGGTTAATAAACTTATCAAAAAAAATTTGAGAAGAATTATATATATATATATTTTTTATTTCTAGGATTTGGGTTTTGATAAATAATATTAAAGATGTGTTTAGTTATAGAAAATTAGACATTTTTTTCATAAAATTAATCCAAGAAAATTAGACATTCTTCATGTATTGTCAATTTGCCATTTAACAAAGAATTTTATGTTTGAACAAAAAAATACGATTTTCTATAGAAATTGTTTTATAAGTGTCTTACTACATTCAACTTTCTTTAATTTCTAATTTCATTTACAAAGTTGAAGAGTCAATGACAAATATCAAATATTTGTCAAAGAAAAATATAAAATATAAAATATATTATTTATATGTATATTTTCTTCACTTTATTAATGTGTTTGTCTAATTTTCAAATAGATGGCTCAACATCATTAACTACGAATGGTTATGCCACTATTTATAATGATAATGATGATGAAGGAGTTGAATGCTCAGGTATAAAAATTTTCTTATTTAATTTTTTTATCTATAATATAAATCTTTGTTCAATTATTAATTGATAAAAATTATCATTTTTTTTTACAGATTTCACCGTATGTTTTTAATGACTTGTGATATGTTATTTCAGACATAACTATTCTTAACATTTTTCACTTAAGTTAGATGCACAATATTATGAGTTATGTAATTAAACTTATTAATTATGATGTATCTAATATGTTGCATTTAGATAATTAAACAACTTTTAAATTATTTAACTTTTTTTTTTTATATTTGTTATTTCAATTTGTTATTTTTATTTTTTAATATATGATCTTTTTGAATATAATATATATTGATTTATAATAATTATATACTTATGTTTAAATTTACACAAATATTTAAAAATAATTTGATAATTATTTAGGTAATAAATTATTCGAAATCCTATAAATATAAGGACGAATTTAAAATTTATTATCCTAATAGGTATGAGTACATATATGTAATATCCCGAATTTTGACTAAATATTATCGGGTATTAATTTTTGAAAAAGAGTTAAATTAAATTGAATTAAATTGATTTTAGATTTTAAAGATTTTAATATTATTATTATTATTTATATATATATAAGATAAGTTAACAGAATTGAAGGATAAGGGAGAAAAAAAAAAGAAAAGAGAAAGCAAAAGCAAGCAGAAAGGGACAAGAACGGAAAACAAGACAGACAGAGAGAGAGAGAGAGAGAGAGAGCAGAAAAGGAAAACAACTCCGATCGCCGCCTTGCCGTCATCGCCTAACGACACGCGCCGGACCACCGTGAAGAGGGAGCTGAGACCTTTCCAACGCCATCAACCCGGTCGCCGTCCGCCGCCTGATGCCACCGAACCGGTCGCCGGCCAGAATCCTTTCGACCACTGTTTTGTTGACTTTCCGGCCTCCGTTTTCGACGATTCTTGTACCGTTGGACTCGTTATCTCGTAAGCTTCGATTCGGTATCTCATTTGCGAATTTTGGTGAACGTTTGAATTTTTGCCTATTTACGGTGTAATTTCGGGTCTGCTGATGCGTCTTTTCGGCAATCCGTCGGTGAGAAAATTAAGTGGTGCATATTTTCAGTATCCATGCTTCGGTACGAATCTATTGACACCAATTTTGTAGCTATCCGACACAGTTGATATTTTCCGATGACTTTTTCGGCGACTCTCCGACGAGTGCGCCCGGTAGTCCGAAATTTATCGTTAATGGTTAAATTAGTGTCTGAATGATTTATTTCAGCGTGTCAGAGTTGTTATGAATTTAGTTAGTCAGTTATAATTTTAATTCCGTTCCTGATGAATTGTTATATGTTATTTTCTAGATCGTCCAGGACCGTCATCAGCAGTTCCAGATCCTAGTCAGTGACCGAATT